>JARHVA010009756.1:232500-270919 GCA_037957365.1 Torreya grandis
TAATTCAATTTTTGCATTGTTTGGCATATAAATTGTGTAAGTATAATTACTTGTGCATTTCAATTTATTTTGAAAATAGTTCAAAAATTAATTTAAAACAGTTTCATTTTAAGTATTTATTTACTTTCCTATTTAAAGGGAAGCTATGGCTTCGCCTTATTTTTCTTAAATAAATCTCAAATGCTTAATGGCTATAACTATAATATACAAAATTTTTATGTTAAATATAAATTTATGGCCTCTAAATTATGGAATATTATCATCAATATTGAAAAAGTCCCTTCTGAATGACATGTAACCCCTGAGCTCACCGATGCATTTCAATACAAATTATCAAAAGCTATGTCCATTATTTTGTAGAGTGTTAAGGATGAATTTATTCTCCACATTGATAATCAAGAATCTCCTTTCGATGATTGGAAAATACTTGAGTCCATGTATGAAGGCACTTGCCTTTCAATGATCATTAAATTAATCATTGAATTGCTAAGTACACTTATGAAGGGTGATGAAAAAGTTGTTAATTTTCTTGCTAAAATTTAAAAAAGCTTAGTTAGATGGATGTAATTATAATTTGATTCAAGATAAATTATTTTATTTTATCATTTAGTTAAATATTCATAAATTTTTTAAAAATTTCATTTCAATTTTGAATTCTAAGTATCAAACTGAGTAAGATATCCTTGACCTTATCACCTTGTTTTCTCTCCTAATTCAAGAAGAGTAAGTTATGATAAATTTTAATTATAAGTAAAATTCTAATTAGGAAATTATCACTCTTAATAATGTTTTTGATAACACTAAAAACTAAAAATCTAACCTTAATTTTGATAAAAGCGAATACGAGAACAAGTGATCTAGTAATAATAATCATACACCTAAGTTTAATGGAAATTATAATCTACATGGTAAATTTAGTCATAGAATGAAGAATTATTATAAAAATAAGGATATAAATAAAAATCAAACTTATAAAAATAAAAAAAGGAAGAGATCAAATCAAAACAAGTAGAACAATCAAAACCCTAATCAAAATAATAATTAGGATTCAAATTTTATTGCTTTATATGCTTCTTTATGTGATTCAAATGAAAATGAGTGGATTTTAGATAGTGGTGCATCATACTATATGACATGCTTATCTAATATTTTATGTGATTCTAGAGATATCTTTGAAAGAATTTAATTAGGAGATAATTCTTTTTTATAAGTAACTAAACAAGGAAAAGCAAAATTCTTAAATGTTGTTATTAATGATGTTTTCTATGTACCTAAGTTTAAAAAGAATTTGATATCTTGTTCTCAACTTAAAAATGATAATTTTATTATAACATTATTTAAAGATATTTGGTCCATTAGAAATCATTCTATTTATTTGATTTTTAAAGGTGTTCAAAATAATGATTTATATATCTTTTCTCCTTCTATATGTTTTCTTTCATTGCATAGTAATAATAAATCTCAATTATGGCATGAAAGATTAGGACATGTTAATTTTATAAGTTTAGATGATATGTCTAAAAATAATATTATATTTGGACTTTATTTTATCCCTTCTGATCATGAAACTTGTGAGGGTTGTTTATATGGTAAACAACATATTAACTCCTTCCACAAGAATCATGATGCAAATTCCTCACATCCTTTAGAATTGATTCATAATGATGTTGTAGGACATATTGAAGTTGTATCTCTTAATGGTTACTTGTATATTATTACTTTCATTGATGATTAAATTAGAATGATATGTTATTTTTTCATTAAAAATAAATTTGATGTGTTATGTAAATTCAAAAAATTTAAAACTAGTGTTGAAAATGCATCTGATTTTTCTATTAAGAGATGAAGAATTGATAATGGTGGTGAATATGTTGGTAAATAGTTTGATTATTTTTGTATTAGTTATGGTATTCAAAGGGAAATAAAAACTTCTTATTCCCCTTGTAAAATGGTATTGCTAAAAAGAAAAATTGCACCATCATAGAAATGGCTAGAATAATGTTGTAACCTGCAATTGTTCTTAGGTTTTTATGGGTTGAAGCCATGAACATTGATATTTATTTTATGAATAGAGTCCCTACCAAATCCTTGAATTATTCTACCCCTTTATAAATGTGGCCTAAAAAAAAACCTAGTGTGGCTCATCTTAAGATCTTTGGTAGCCCTACTTCTATCTTTATTCCTAAAATTAAAAGAAAGAAGCTTGACCCCACTTCCTATTCTTGAATTTTTATATGATATAGAGGTAAAGAAAAAGTTTTAGGAGTGTATGATCCCTATAAATGATAGATTATTGAGAATATGAATGTTCTTATTATTGAAAAATCTTTTTGTGATCCTTCTGTGGATCCTCCTCAATGTTCTTCTATTGATGAACCTGACTCTTATATTTCTCCATGTGATGAATTGGATGCCCTTGAGAAAGTTGATCCAGTTATGGATAACTTAGAGTCTAAGAAACACTTGTAATTTTATGTTAAATCTAAAATACCTAAATGGCCAAAGTCCTTAATTCAATCTTCTAATATTGATCATCTTAATAAATTAAATAGAAGTCAACATTTTTTAATGCATTAATGACTATGTATGAACATGAACCTCAATCCTTTGAGGAAGCCACTAAAGATGTTAGATAAAATGTTATTATGCAAGTCGAATATAATACCTTAATTAAAAATCAAACTTGGGATCTTGTCCCTCCTCCACCTAAAATACATATTATAAATTTTAGGTGGCTTTATAAGATCAAATATAATTCAATTGGTAAAATTGACAAGTTTAAATCTATATTAGTTGCGCATAGGTTTACTCAAAAACCCAAGATTGACTATGTTGAAACATTTGCTTCTATAGAAAAAATGAGTATGATTAGACTTCTTATTGCTCTTGCAACCCAAAATGGTTGGGTTATCCACCAAATGGATGTCAAGAATGCATTTCTAAATGGTGATTTAGAAGGAGTCTATATGACTCAGCCTAAAGGTTTCATTGATCCTAAAAAAGAACATTATGTATGCAAGTTAAAAAAATCTTTGTATGGTTTAAAACAAGCTCCTTGAGCTTGGTATTCTAAGATTACATATTTTTTTAAAGAATTAAGTTTTTATAATTGCTATTCAGATAATGATCTCTTTGTTAAATTTGAAAATGGTCATTTGATTCTAATTATATTATATGTTGATGATTTATTTATTACTAGTGATATAACTTGTTTAATTAATAAATATAAGGATAAACTAAGTCAAATATTTTAAATTATTGATTTAGACATTCTATGTCATTTTTTAAGAATGACTATATTTTAGGATAAAAATTCAATTATTGTATCACAATCTTAGTATGCACATAATCTTCTTATTAAGTTTAACATGCTTCATTATAAATCTACCACTACTCTTATTGAAGTTGGAATTAAACTTGATCCTAAACTTTCATGTGAAAAAACTAACCCTACTTTGTATAGACAACTTACTGTAAGTTTGATTTATCTAACTATTACTAGGTCATATATTTCATATGCTATTAGTGTTGATTCTATATTTATGAAGGATCCTTATTTAGATCATTAGAAATTAGGTAATCATATTCTTTGTTATATCAAAAAAACTATAAAATACGGTTTATTTTATTCATCTATTAATAATGCTAATTTATATGGTTATTATGATGCTAACCATGTTGGTGATACTTTAGATCATAAATATACTTTTAGATATGTGTTTAAGTTTGGTGCAAATGCTATCACTTAGAGCAACAAGAAGCAACCTATTGTATCTCTCTCTCTCTCTCATAAAAGTTTAGTACATAAGTGCTATCAAAACTACTAAAGAAGCCATATGGTTATGAAGGTTATTAGGAGAACTTCATTTGGATGTTTCTCAAAGCACCATCCTTTATTGTGATAGCCAAAGTTATATAGCTTTGGTGAAAAATCTAGTGCAGCACCAAAGAACTAAACATATTGAATTTCATGTGCATTTCATTAGAGAAAAAGTCCTCAATGGTGATATTAATCTATAGTTCTATTCTACAGATGAACAAGTGGTAGATATCTTCATAAAACCACTTGGTGCTACCAAGTTTTATCAATTTTGTGCAATGCTAGGCCTCTTAGAGTTTCCATTGAGGGAGAGTGTGCATGACAATGCCACTTCCTAATGATGATATCTTTTTACATCTTCTCATTGTAAAGCATTGTAAACTTTGTGGGAATGTTATATTATTTGAGTAAACTTTATGTGGAAGTTTTACTTTTGTACCCCAAGACATTAAAAGTATACTTTGTAATGGAAGTTATTATATTATAAAAGGCTTTAAATATGTTTAGATGATTACTCAAGAGAAACTATGAGATTTAGTCTCATGATCATGCTAACCTAAGCTTAGTTTTGAGTAGTTTATGGATTATAATTCCTTTTGTTTTAAAGGTGATGTTTGGCATGATGAAGGTTTTCAAATCCTTCAATTGTGTACATAGTATAATTCTTTTTTTGAGGTGACTGACATTTATCCCTACTTAGCATTATGAGGAAGTGTTATAACATTTAATTCTAAGTGGGCTTAATTGACCTTTAGCCTTGGTATTAATTAAATAACTAGTAAAATATTATTTATTACCATGAGATGGAAATATTGTGATAATAAGTAATAGAGTTATAATTATTTAATTATTACCAAATTTTAATTAAGTTATTTTATCAAGGTGGATAGACCCGTTATTTTTAAAATGGTCACCTCTCTTGGTATTTCACTATAAATAGTGTTTTACCCCTATTGTGAAAGTATTCGAATATGAATTATTTTATCATATTCAACCTAAAAAACTTGTGAAAGATATTTGACAGAAGAAGTGAGAAGGGAAGGATTTATATTGGGGTGTGAAGTTTCTCAATAATTGAATAATCATCATTGGTGGGGTTTTGTTTTATCTCTTTGATGTTTTTTTTATAGTAATTCGTGTGTTGTGTTAAATTGGCTTGTGTATACTTTTCTAGTTATTATTCATCCTAAATTCTATCTGGGCATTTCAATTATCTACATAGATTTTATCACCCCACCTCCCCCTTACTACCTATTTTGTTCATTTCTTATTCTTATTCCTTTAGCTTGAATGAATGATAGTTGGGATGTAAAATTATTCATTTCCTCTATCATCTCAATGTATATTAATTATTGCATGGAAATTTTTGTTTACATCTTCTCTATGCCCTCTTCAAATTCAATTTTTTTTGCTTTAGGAGGTAGGTAGATTAGGGCTTTTTATTTTCTTCATAACTCTCTCTTTCCCTCTTAGGATGATAGTAGGGGTCTCCTCTGACCTCTGACTCACCCAAGGGCTCCTTATCCTTGGTTTTTCCTTTTCTCTTTTATTATATCTCAATAGGGGTGTTGGACTTGTTAGATTAATTCACCTCCTCAGTTGAGGCATCATCATCCTCTTAAGTTTCAATTTCCTACTTAGTGCTATCTTTTGAGTCATATTCACTATGCTATTCATTTCAATATATTTAAACACATATTTGACACATAAGGTCTCACCCCACTTGAATATTAAAAATGAGGCCTTGGTATAGTAAAATAGTGGAATATTTTGACCTTTAGGAAGTCATAGTGGCCTTCAGGGACTTCAAAAAGAAAAAAGAAGCCTAATTTTATGCCCTTAAAAATGATTCATGATTATGAATCAATGTGAATAAATGACAATGAAATTACCTTCTAACATAATGTAAATAATGATTTGAAGGCAAATTTATAGCCATTTCCTTGACAAATCCAATATGGGATAGTTTTTTTGCTTATGGAAAATGGGTTTATCTATTTTGAAAAAAGTCTTTATTAGTTCCTCCCTACATTTTTTATCCTTGAAGGCCTTCTTCCACTGATAATACATACTTGTTACCTCTCTAAAAATTTATTCGGTGATGGTTATCTATAAGCCTCTCATTCTAATGGCAACTTCCTCCCAACCTCTTGTAAAATCCTTAGAGATGGTAGGATTGTGGCATATAATTCTATTCATAAAACTAGTGATCCCCCCATTTAGAGAGTTTAATCCACACTAGGTCTTCCTTGGATTTAGTTTAATAAATAGGTTTGAATCTATCATGGTTACCTCCCATGGATTCCCATTTATTCTTTCCTAGGGTCTTACTGTAAATTAACTTTGACTTGAATTCTTTTCATTCTAAATATGTCATCACTAGTGTTTTAATGATGGTAAAACTATATCCTTTCCTCCCACATTTTGAGCTTGGTTTTATTTCCTTACAATGAGAGATGAAATCATTAGATGAGATTTTGTAGGCTAGGATTTTCATTAATGATTTTCCATCATTAGATTGCTCTCTTTTATGGGGGTTATGAATATTTTGACATAAATTTAAATGATTGTGATTGCATGGCTTGTTAAGTCTTGTAGCTTCTACCATTGATTAACAGAGGGGATAAAAACACCAATATTGGCCATGTTATCTACACCTTTATTACCTTCTCTATCAATATGTTATATAGAGACTTTTTTGAAATATTGTAATATCCTTTTGGCATCATCAATTTCTCTTTAGATAGACCAGGAGGGTATAGTTTTTCTTGACAAGAAGTTGATGATGTTAAGGGAGTCCCCTTCAATAGTGAGATATTCAATTTGTATTATAATTATCATATGAATACCCTAGATGGCCACTATAGCTTTGGTTTCATGATTAATTTTCACTCCTATAGGTCTAACATAGGCTTATGTAACTATTCCTTCATGATTTTTGATGATACCATCTCTACTAGTTAGGCCTAGGTTTCCTTTTACTACCCTATCAAAGTTTAATTTAAGCCAAGGTCTAGTTGTATTAGGCCATTTGACTTATGATCTATCCACCTTAAAATTTAGGTTGAAAATAGGAGGGGGAATTTTCCAAATTTTGAATATGGAGGAGGTCAAGGTGGGAGGGGAAAACTTGGATTTGGGTAATAACAACTCCCAATTTTATTTTATTTATTATCTTATATGATTAATAAATACATCAATAATTTACAATAATAGAGTCAACTATTATTTTTAGGTAAATTTCATAATTTTAATATTCAACTATGTTATATAGGGTTATGTCATGTTTTAATGGTTAACTATATATTTTTAGATGATACATATAGACGTTGAGGTTGTTGACATAAGTAAATATTGAATTCCCATAATTTGATGAACATATTATGAATGTTTAGCATTTTAACTTGAGTGGGTAAAGGAGCCCACCTAATTTACCAATAAATATGTTGTTATTCAAAAATTGCAAGTGTTTCAAACTTATTTGTAGTTATTGATAATTGATGATGATAATTTCCCATTATTTTCATGTTAGTACATTGAGATCATAGCTGCATCAAATGTCATTTATTTTAGCATATCACCTTGCTCACATATTTTTATTTTTATATAATATAGATTTATTCCTAGAAACACATAGATCATTAGTACATGAGACTTAAATTATATTTAATAATTATTATATATTTTTGCTTTCATCTCAAATTTATGTTTAATTTTTATATATGATATGGTTTTATAGATTTTTTCTTTGATCTCACATTTATTATTTGAACTATAATATCAATATCTCTTGCAGTTAGAGAGGATGATCATGTGGAATTATTTTTCAAAGACACCAAAGTTTTAGAGTGCATAGTATATCTAAATAGAATGATACTACATTATAGACACATGGAAAGAGGATTTGTTGTTGTCAGTGTTGACATAGTATTGGATGGAAAAGTATATTTTCCTTACTCAAGTGATGGATTTGAAAACTTAGTAGATGTCAATAAAAAAGATACTACATTCCATGGGAAGAGAGTGATTTGTCAAATCGTGAAGATTTATCCATTCTCACTATTTATACTAATTGAATTTTTAGTGATTCATAAGATTATAGTGCCATGGAAGAGGGAGATTCCAGTGATGATAGTGAAATCACCATCAATTATAAATGACCTAAATATAGAATTGATTTTATCACATACAATGTCATTCCAAACATAAATGTCCTAGCAGAGATGATGACATAGACCGAGTTTTTGTTACTCATGTTATAGAAGATCATAAAATTCATGAAGAGATATTAGGACCCTTGATTTTTGGTGTAATGCTAACAAATATGGTAAATTTATGTTCTGATCACTCAAACTTACTACAACCTAATAAATTAATACCTAACCAATAAAACATTTGGTTTTCTTGGAAATAAGAAGTGACCTTAAGTTTAATAAAAGTAGTACTCAATTCGATGGTTTGTATCTTGTACATATTAGTGAGAATAATTTGAAGTTTAAGGCTGTTACCACCAAATTGATCAATTTATGCTCATTTTTGAGCAATTATGTTGCAAAGGGAACAATTATAAATGTTCTTGAAAGAGACATGGTATAATTTAAGGGATTGTATGCCAACAAATTTGGTATGCATATTGATAGAGTATTAATACCTCTTTGTAAAGGATGCTCCCTATTTGAAGGATTTATTATATAGTGGTCTGTTAGGAAATTGGCCAACACAAATGGTTCTCCTCTAGATGTGAGATTCAAACAAGTCCTAGATAAATTTGAGGTGAACATGTGGGATGCATTAGAAGAATTTCAATCATATATGTTATATCTAATTTCCTTTGATGCCACTAATTAAAATCATCCCAAAAATGTGATTAGAAGACCCTAAATGCTCAAAAATGTCAAAAATTATATGCCTCTCTACCTAGTTCATCAAATTGAAATGTTGATAAGGATAAAAAATGGTCAAGTTTTGGATGAAGTGGAGAATGTTAAAAATCATTGTTTTAAATTTGACTGTCTGAAAATATATCCCTAGCTTCAATCACATTTCTATGGAATAAAATTAAAAGCATGAATGAAAAAGACATAAATAATTTTGTGTTAGATGCATTAACAACAAATGCCATATTTAATGTGGGTAAAGAGTATATGGAGGTACATAAAATGAAATTCAATGGGATGGATGTCTATCAGAATGAATAACACAAAGCCTATTGGTATCCAAGGAGTACCTTCTATAGTCATAAAGTATATTGGATAAATGGTCATAGGCATGCAATGAATGGTAACACTGAGAAATAGAAATAAAGGTCAAATACCACCATAATAGTTTCTTTCATATCAAAAATGGTTGAGATAAATTTAGATATTTATTTGCATTTAACTCATTATATAGGACAAGATGGAATCAAATTTTCTTAAAGGCTACTTTATACATTCTATACCCATAATTTAATGTGAAATAAGTGTAATAAAGAGCTCAAATTATTAAAACTTCTATTGGTGTCATAACTAGTTTAAACAAGATAATGATAGAAATATTTTAACATGTTTTAATTATAAAAAATAACTTATTTTCCAAGTGTGATGAGTGTATATATATGTATAAAAAATGTAGAGCCACCACATACATATAATAACTCTTAAAACTTGAAAATGAAGAAACATTGCACGATGAATACATTAAAAGTTATCATGCACATTATTATTCCCATATATTACAATTCAAGGAACAAACTCATGGATTCTTGAGAATTTTTCTTGATAAAATGGAAACTTCCATACCAAGGATGGATAAAAAAAGTAAAATCAATAAGTAATCTTATGAACCTCTTAGTTACTTTGAATAATATGCTCACACATGGACACAAGAATGGGAGTTTTGAAAAATTTGGCCTACCATTTATTGAATGTGAAAAAAACTAAATAGTCACATCATTGGATTTTTGTGTCTCAAAAATCTCAAAGAACTCATTATTGATGATTATGGGGATTTATTATACACTTTTGTATCATCTAAACAACCATTGCATGATGAACTATTACAAAATGAAGTGCATGATAAGTGTAAAGGGTACAACTAAAAGGTTGTCCTTGATGAATCAATTAATAATGTTTTTAGTGCAAGTAATTCATTAAAAAAAAACCATTCCTCTACTTATAACTAGGTAATTCTTTGAGTGACAACAAAAATCATACCTTATTTGCATTTGCATCAATATTGATAGAAATAAGGGTATTCAACATTTTGTATGTAAGCTTCCTCCCAATGGGACACACCCATGAGGATATAGGTGGGACTTTAGTAAAATTAACATCATTATGAAAAATAGACACATTTTTTTTCCATATATCATGGACACCTACATAACATGTCAAGAGGAGTCAAGTACATTCTCTCCTTACCTTATTTAGGAAGTGTATGACTTCAAAGACTTTATGAAGCCACACTTGTTAGATGGAAGCCACAATATAGTGGGTATTAGCAAACCTAATATGTCTAGGTTCCATGTTATGGATGATATATCAATCATGGATTATAAATAACCAATAAAATATTTTCAATAGTCTCATCCAATCCCAATTCGGCATAAAAAGGATAATGGTGAACCAAACTTGTCAGAAAATAAGCCTCTTATAACACCTTTCAAATAACTCAAATAAATGGAAGATCTAAAAAATGGAATACAATCATATATTGAACACTAGGGAAAACATAGGAAGAGAATACCAGCTTCCAAAGATAGAATATTAGGAAAATGTGTGGGGTGATATGGAAAGACCATTTGTAAATTGTATCAAAATGTCAAATCTTTATTTTTGGCCACAAAAAATACAAGCGAACAAAATATATGAACAAATAATAGGAGCCATTAATTTACATATATAACACTACATTAATTAGCATATCCAAAGTAATAATAATATTTATGTTGGGACTATATGTGAAAGACCTAAAAAAGTATTCTATCCATTGATGGATGTGTATGTGGGACATATGATTTTAGTATGAGAAACAAACAAAAAAGAAAAGATATGGATGGTAAGGGTATATGGTATATGGGGATATTTGCCTTAAATTAGAAGGTGAGAATGTGAAAAAAAGGCGAGGATTCAATATTATAAACCCCTAGGGAGAGAATTTGGTGAAGCATTGTATTAAGATTGTTTAACACTTAGTAAAATATGGACTAAATTAGATAAAATAAAATAAGATGGTGATGTGGATACCATCATTTGGGCATGGAAACCAAACAAATTTGGAAAGATGGATTTATTAAGATTCCTAAAAAAGGAGCTAAGGCCATTGAATCACACCTTGCACTACTTGAATAGGGTAATGAATACTAAGATGAAACTATTAAAGGTCATAAATTAACATGTGATATCATCTTGGCCCGTGATGTGGATATTTTGAAATTTATATTGAAAAGTAGGCTCTAAAATGAACCTAAGGTAATGTTATGAACCTCCCAATTACTTTAAATGGTATGCTCAAACATGGATACAAGAATGAGGGTTTTGGAAACTTTGGCATACCATTTATTGAACATGGAATAAACTACATAGTCACATCATTGGCTTTGTGTCTTATAAATATTGAAGAACCCATTATTGATGAGTATGGGGATTTATTGTACACTTGTGTATCATCCAAACAACTATTTCATGATTAATTATTACAAAATGAAGTGCATGATGAGTGAAAAAGGTAAAAGTAAAAATTTATTAATGATAAAGTGATTAATAATGTTTTTAGTACAAGTGATTCATTCAAAAAAAAACAACTGTTCGTCTACTTAAAATTAGATAATTCTTCGAGTGACAACAAGAATCATACCTCCCAATGGGACACACCCATGAGGACATAGATGGGGCTTTTGGAAAATTAACAACATCATTATGGAAACTAGGTACATTTTCTTTGGCATATATCATGGACATGTACCTACATAACATGCCAAGAGGAGTCAAGTAAATTCTCTCCTTACCTTATTTATGAAGTGTATGACTTAAAATACTTCATGAATCCACAATTATTATATGTAATACAAATATAGTGGGTATTATCAAGCCTAAGATGTTTAAGTTCCATGTTGTGGATGACATACCAGTGATGGAATATAAAGAACCAATAAAATATTTCCAATGGTCTTGTCCAATCCCAATCTAGTGTACAAAGGATAACGGTGAACCAAACTTGTCAAAAGGGAAGCGGCCTCTAGCACTTTTCAAATAACTCAAATAAATTGAAGATATAAATAAGGGAATAAAAACATATATTAAACATTGGGGGAAATAAGAAATAGGTGGAAGTAGAGAATACTACCTTCCAAATATAACATATTGGGAAAATGTTTTGTGTGATTTGGATAGACCATTTGTAAATTGTATCAAAATGTCAAGTATTTATTTTTATCCATAAAAATACAAGTAATCAACATATATGACCAAATAATGAGAGTCATTAATTTACATAGATAGGACTACATTAATTAGCATATCCAAAGTAATGATAATATTTATGTTGGACCTATTTGTGGAAGACCTAAAACAATATTCAATCCATTGATGGATGTATATGTGGGACATATGCTTATAGAATGAGAAACAAATAAAAATGCAAAGATATGGATGGGATTGGAAGATGGGGATATTTAACTTAAATTAGAAGGTGAGAATGTGGCTAAAAGGTGAGTATTCAATATTGTAAAGCCCCAAGGAGAGAATTTGGTGAAGCATTATATCAAGATTGTTTAACACCTAGTAAAACATGCATAAAATTAGATAAAATCAAATAAGATGGTGATGTAAATACCATCATATAAGCATGGAAACAAAAAAAAATTGGAAATATGGATTGATTAAGATTCCTAAAAAAGGATATGAGGCCATTGAATCATACCTTGCACTACTTGAACATGGTAATGAATACTAAGGTGAAACTATTGAAGGTCATAAATTAACATGTGATATCATCTTGGCCCATGATGTTGGTATTTTGAGAAAATTAGGCTCTAATATGAACCTAAGGTAATGTTATGGACCTACCAGTTAGTTTAAATGGTATGCTCACACATGAACACAAGAATGGGGGATTTTGAAACTTTAGCCTACCATTTATTGAATGTGGAGCAAACTACATAGTCATATCATTGGATTTGTGTCTTATAAATCTTTAAGAACCCATTATTGATGAATATGGGGATTTATTGTACACTTATGTATCATCCAAAAAACCATTTCATGATGCACTATTACAAAATGAAGTGCATGATATGTGTAAAGGGTACAAGTAAAAAGTTTTCCATGCTGAAGTAATCAATAATGTTTGTAGTACAAGTAGTTCATTCAAAAAATAATAACCATTCCTCTACTTACAACTAGATAACACTTTGAGTGACAATAAGAATCATACCTTATTTTAATTTGCATCAATGTTTATAGAAAAAAGGGTTTAACATTTTTTGTATTTAAGCTTCCTCCCAATGGGACACACCCATGAGGACATAGATGAGACTTTTGGAAAATTAACAACATCATTATGAAAACCAGACACATTTTCTTTATCATATATCATAGACACCTACATAACATGCCAAGAGGAGTAAAGTAAATTCTATCCTTACCTTATTTAGGAAGTGTATGAATTCAAATACTTCATGAAGCCACACTTGTTAGATGGAAGCCACAATATAGTGGGTATTATCAAACCTAAGATGTTTAGGTTCCATGTTGTGGATGACAACTAGTGATGGAATATAAAGAACTAATAAAATATTTCTAATGGTCTTGTCCAATTCTAATTTGGTGTACAAAGGATAATGGTGAACCAAATTTTTTAGAAGGGAAACCTCCTTTATCACCTTTCAAAGAACTCAAATAAATGGAATATCTAAAAAAGGGAATAAAAGCATACATTGAACATTGGGGAAAATATGCAATAGGTAGACGTAGGGAAAATTGGCTTCCAAATATAAAATATTAGGAATTTTTTTTGTGTGATTTGGATAGACCATTTGTAAATTGTATTAAAATGTCAAATCTTTATTTTTGGTCACAAAGAATACAAGTGAACAATATATATGACCAAATAATGGGAGCCATTCATTTCTATAGATAGGACTACATTAATTAGCATATCCAAAGTTATAATAATATTTATGTTGGGCCTCTTTATGGAAGACCTAAAAAAGTATTCAATCCATTGATGGATGTGTATATGGGACATATGCTTATAGTATGAGCAAAAAACAAAAATGAAAAGATATGGATGGGAAGTTAAATTGAGGATATTTACCTTAAATTGGAAGGTGAGAATGTGGCTAAAAGGTTTGGATTCAATATTGTAAATCTCTAGGGAGAGAATTTGGTGAAGCATTATATTAGGATTTTTTAACACCTAGTAAAACATGGATCACATTAGATAAAATAAAACAAGATGGTGATGCAGATACTGCCATCTGGGCATGGACACCAAACAAAATTGGAAAGTTAGTTTGATTAAGATTCCTAAAAAATGACATGAAACCATTGAATCATACCTTACACTACTTGAATAGGGTAATGAATAATAAATTAAAGCTTTTAAAGGTCATAAATTAACATGTGATATCATTTTGGCCCATGATGTGGGTATTTTGAATTTTATATTGAAAATTAGGCTCCAATATGAACCTAAGGTAATGTTATGAACATCTTAGTTACTTTGAATGGTATGATAAAACATAAACACAAGAATGGGGGTTTTAAAAACTTTGGCCTACTATTTATTGAACATGGAGAAAACTACATAGTCACATAATTGGCTTTGTGTCTCAGAAATCTTGAAGAATCCATTATAAATGAGTAGGGGGATTTATTGTACACCTATGTATCATCCAAACAACAATTTCATGATGCACTATTATAAAATAAAGTGCATGATAAGTGTAAAGGGTACAAGTAAAAATTTGTCCATGCTGAAGCAATTAATAGTGTTTCTAGTACAAGTAATTCATTTAAAAAACAACATCCATTCCTCTACTTACAATTGGATAATGCTTTGAGTTACAACAAGAATCATACCTTATTTTATTTGCATCAATGTTGATACAAATAAGGGTATTAAACATTTTGTATGTAATTTTCCTCCAAATGGGACACACCCATGATAATATAGATGGGACTTTTGAAAAATTAACAATATCATTATGAAAACTAGGCACATTTTCTTTACCATAAATCATGGACACCTATATAACATGGAAAGAGGAATCAAGTAAATTCTCTCCTTAATTTATTTAGGAACTGTATGACTTAAATTAATTCATGAAGTCACACTTGTTATATGGAAGCCATAATATAGTGGGTATTAGCAAACCTAAGATGTTCAGGTTCTAGGTTGTGGATGACATACCAGTGATGGAATATAAAGAACCAATAAAATATTTACAATAGTTTTATCCAATCCTAATATGGTGTACAAAGGATAATGTTAAACCAAAATTAGCAAAAAGTAAGCCTCCTATAACACCTTTCAAAGAACTCAAATAAATAGAATATCTAAAATAGGGAATAAAAACATTTATTAAACATTGGGGAAAATGTCCAAAGGTGGAGGTAAAGAATACCAACTTCAAAATATAACATATTGGGAAAATGTTTTGTGTGATTTGGATAGACCATTTGTAAATTATATCAAAATGTCAAATCTTTATTTTTGGCCACAAAAGATACAAGTGAAAAACATATATGAGCAAATAATGGGAGCCATTCATTTCCATAGATAAGACTACATTAATTAGCATATCCAATGTAATAATAATATTTATGTTGGGAATATTTATGGAAGACCTAAAAAATTATTGAATCCATAAATGGATGTGTATGTGGGACATATGCTTCTAGTACAAGCAATAAACAAAAAATAAAAGATATGGATGGCAAGGGAAGATGGGGATATTTACCTTAATTTAGAAGGTGGAATGTGGATAAAAGGTGAGGATTCAATATTTTAAATCCCCAAGGGGAAAATTTGGTGAAGCATTATATTAGGATTATTTAACACATAGTAAAACATGGATCAGATTAGATAAAATCAATCAAGATGGTGATTGGATATTGTTATTTGGGCATGAAAACCAAATAAAATTGGAAAGGTGGATTTATTAAGATTCCTACAAAAGGACATGAGGCCATTGAATCATACCTTGCACTAATTGAATAGGGTAATGAATACTAAAGTGAAACTATTGAAGGTCATAAATTAACATGTGATATCATCTTGGCCCATGATGTTGGTATTTTGAAATTTCTATTAAAAAGTAGGCTCCAATATGAACCTAAGGTAATGTTATGAGCCTCCTAGTTACTTTGAATGGTATGCTCACACATGGACACAAGAATGAGGGTTTTAGAAACTTTGGCCTACCATTTATTGAATGTATAACAAACTACATAGTCACATCATTGGATTTGTGTCTTATAAATCTTCCAAAACCCATTATTGATGAGTATGGGGATTTATTGTACACTTGTGTATCATCCAAACAACCATTTCATGATGAACTATTACAAAATTAAGTGAATGATAAGTGTAAAGGGTAAAAATAAAAAATTATGCATGCTAAAGTAATTAATAGTGTTTATAGTACAAGTAATTCATTCAAAAAATAATAACCATTCCTCTACTTACAACTAGATAATGCTTCGAGTGACAAAAAGAATTGTACCTTATTTGAATTTGCATCAATATTGACAGAAATAAGGGTATTAAATTTTTTTTATGTAAGCTTCCTCCGAATGGGACACACCCATGAGGATATAGATGGGGATTTTCTAAAATTAACATCATTATGAAAACTAGGCACATTTTCTTTGCCATATATCATGGACACCTACATAACATGCTAAGAGGAGTCAAGGAAATTCTCTCATTAACTTATTTAGGAAGTGTATAACTTTAAAGACTTCATGAATCCACAATTTTTAGATAAAATCCACAATACAGTGGGTATTAGCAAACCTAAGATGTTTAGGTTCCATGTTGTGGATGACATACCGGTGATGGAATATAAAGAACCAAAAAAAAATTTCTAATGGTCTTGTCTAATCCTAATCTAGCATACAAAGGATAATGGTAAACCAAAATTTTCATAAGGGAAGCCTCCTCTAGCACTTTTCAAAGAACTCAAATAAATGGAAGATATAAAAAAGGGAATAAAAGCATATATTGAACATTGGGGAAAATGTGAAACAGGTGGAGGTAGAGAATATTAGCTTCTAAATATAACATATTGGAAAAATGTTTTGTGTTATTTGGATAAACCATTTGTAAATTGTATGAAAATGTCATATCTTTATTTTTGGCCACAAAAAATACAAGAGAACATGTATGGCCAAATAATGGGAGCCATTAATTTACACAGATAGGACTACATTAATTATCATATCCAAAGTAATAATAATATTTATGTTCAGCCTATTTGTGGAAGACCTAAAAAAGTATTCAATCCATTGATGGATGTGTATGTAGGACATAATATTATAGTATGAGCAACAAACAAAAATGAAAAGATATGTATGGGAAGGGTAGATGGGGATATTTACCTTAAAATGGAAGGTGGGAATTCAATATTGTAAGCCCCCAAGGAGATAATTTGGTGAAGCATTATATCAGGATTGTTTAACACCTAGTAAAATATGGATCAAATTAGATAAAATCAAATAAGATGGTGATGTGGATACTATCATTTGGGCATGGAAACCAAATAATTTTGGAGAGGTGGATTGATTAATTTTCTTAAAAAGTACACAAGGCCATTAAATCATACATTGTACTAATTTAAGAGGGTAATGAATACTAAGGTGAAACTATTGAAGGTCATAAATTAACATGTGACATCATCTTAGCCCATGATGTGGGTGTTTTGAAATTTATATTAAAAATTAGGATCCAATAAATTGGCCTTGTATTTTTACCATAATGATTTTATATTAACTAAATTTTGACATTGATTACTTCTATTTGACTAGTTTATATTCAATATTTTTATCCCTGCTTCTATTCAAGCTTCTTCTTATTGACCCATTAACAAGGTAAACATATTGTTTATTAAATGTGAATGTTAGATTAATTTTTTTATAATAATATTTTTTATAATTATGTAGAGATAATAATATATTTTGATTAATGTTTAAGTATATTATCAAAATATTTTTCAAATAGTTTGAATTTACTATCATTATTATACTCAAGTTCATGGGAGATGTGTTAGTATGATGCAACACTATCAGTTTTGGGGTCCTATTACATGAAGTTGATGATTTATGTTTGATAAACACCAAAAAATTTGGTGATGTAAGGAGGAGAGGCTTGTGAAGTGTTGGATTACAATAAAATTATTTCAATTTTAAGATTGGGTCATCAAGAATCCATAGAGTTATTGAATTCTATTTGTTTCTCAACATGTCATCAACAAAATGCATGGACTTATTGAAATTTTTAGTTCACTTTATATTTACACCTTTTAGTACTCATAATTAATAACATACTAGGGAGTATATGTTAACTATATAAAAAAGGGGCCTACATGGACATGTGAGTTTGTGGATTTGACATTAGACTATGACTGAGTCCATTAGTCATGAATATAGCATGTACTATGTGTCATTAAATTAACTTTTTTGAATATTCATTTAAAACATATCCGAGTGATCACACATTTTCATAGACAAAACAAATTTATTTAAAATTTATTTATACAACATTCAATCCATTGATGGATGTGTATGTGGTGAAAAAGGTGAGGTTTCAATATTTTAAACCTTTTGGAAGAGAATAAGGTGACACATTGTATCAGGGTTTTTTGAAACCTAATAAAACATAGATCAAACAAGTTATAAAATCCAATTATCTCTCCTTCACATTGGTGGCTTCCTTACATATTATTAATTAATATATATATATATATATACAACAGTTAAACCATTTAAATCACCTTAGTGTGGTTATGAAGCGATTAATTATTTATAAGAATATACTGGTACATAAATTGTGAAATTTTGAAATTTTAATTAATGTATGTGGTAAACATATTTGATTTTAAAAGAACATTCCCATTCTACACAAGTCTATAAGAATAATATGAAAAACATAGGCCTATATTATTATATTGGGTAGAATGGGCAAATGCCCACTCTGCACATTGAGATAAGAATACTGACCTCTAAATTGATAATATGAACCAAAAAGTCCTATGTTATTATCTTGTGTGGAATGGGAACTTGCCCATTCTACACGAGATTATTAAGAATAATGATAAGTATGTTTTACATTGGGTACATGGGAAATGAAAAGTGTTGTCCAATACTCGTACATTGTGACAATAAGTGTGTTTTATAATTTATCACTAATATTTTTAAATCTTCCATGTCATGATGTGATTGGTTAATATATGTTAAAATTTGGATCAGTATTAAATATTACTATAATAAATATAATTGGGAAATAATATGACAATTATGGGGTCACATTATATAAATTATAATGACCCATTTCAACTATTGGACCATACTCAACTATTGGCCCATTTCTCTTAAATATGAATTTAAATGTAAAAAATTAGTACAAATATAATTGAAATTTGATTCCACACTAGAATTTGGAATCCAATAATATCTATATTGGAATCCAATATCACACTAATTAAAATAAATAATAACAATATTGGAATACAATATTCCACTTGTTAAAAACCAATAATAAAAATATGGAAATCTAATTTTAACAATTATAAAACTAAAAATGGCAATACTATAAGTTTAAATTCTTAGTAATATGTCCATATTAAATGGAATGATGGTTAGAAGCAATTTTTTGGATTGATGGTGGATGGTATTTGATTACCCACCTTGTAACAACCACACAGTTCTATTGTATGTTTTTGAGGAAAATCTAATTCAATTTTGTCCTCAATGAGATTCTCAAATATTTTGACTACTTAGAGTCTCAAGGTTGAGGAAAAGGCTTTGCATAGGATAAACTAGGTGCACTTCATATGACTAATCATCTTACAAGAGTCCCTACCCAAAAGCCACTTTATTCTAAGATACTCTCTCTAGTGAAGGACATCATCGAGATTGACACTTTGCATGTTTTTTATGTGCTTATTGACACACTTGTTCAATATGTAAATAAGCTTTATAAGATTAATTCTAGATAGGGTGGACATGGGGATACTCCACTTAGTGTGTGTGCCTAACCTCACCCTTGCAGATGTTATGGTGTTATATGTATTAGAATAATGCTCAAGCCTAATGGGATTTCTACATTTCTAAGTTTCAATTTTTTGATCCTTTCAAGTTACTATGGATTGAACATGTAACAATAAGTGAAGTGATCAAAATGGAGAATAAATTTAATATCAGTTAACCAAATATTAATTATAATAACCATTACTCAAGAAAGGATGGGTATATTAGAATAATAAGTACATGACCTTACTCATGGAGAGGGTCATGAAGAAAACATAAGAAATTAAATCAATGATGAAGATGAACAAAATGTTTTTGAGAAAAATTAGGAAAATCCTAATGGAAATATTCATAATGAGGCCCCACCAAAGTAGGATCAATTTGAAACTAGGTTAGCAAGATACCTAAAGTGGATAGCCCCACCTAAGTACAATGGGGTAGTACTTGGGGACGGAGCAAAAAATTGGATTATTGAAATGGAGAAGTATGTTTAACTTCAAAAATTTTCTAAGGAAACCAAAGCTATTTGGGGAAACTACCAGCTCTCAGGTGAAATATCAACTTGGTGGGAAAACTTGAAGGCTGAAATGAAATTGCTTACAAAAACCACCACATGGGAGCAATTTGTGTCCCACTTCAAAAAAATATGGTTGCCATAGTTGTAATTTGATGCAAAGATGATAGAGTTTTATAATATTTGACAAGGATATATGTTAGTCACTACTTATTGGGAGATTTCACCCAACTCTTCAAATATGTGCCACATTATTAAAGTGATGAGAGGTTCTATATTAGAAAGTTTATTTTGGGTTTGAACCCTTAGATTGGAAATGATGTCGACCTCTATAGACCAACTACCATGGATGAAGTTTTTGAGAAAGCTATAAAATAGGATCATAGATTGAAGACCTTTGGATCAACTAAAAAGGAATTCTATAACAAAGGGAAGGGATTTTAGTAGAAAAACTCCCCTCCCTTCAAACAAAAGTTTTTGAAAGGTAATAAAAATGGTAGTAACATAAACACAAGTTCTAGAAATAATTCAAAGTTTGGGATTTTAAGAAAATCCAATAGTGGATGTAAGGGATGAAATGGTAATAACAACAACAATAATAAAAATAATAGTGGGAAGTTCAGTAGTGGAAGAAAATCCTAAGATAATAAAGGCCCTGTAGGTGGATGTTTTAATTATGGAAGAGATCATTATGCTAACCATTGTCTTCACAGATCAAATGATGTTCAATTGAAGGCACCCATTTGTTGCCAACAATAATTATTTCAGCATAGGATTTATAAATTGATAGATAACTAACAAGTAGACTTACAAGTGACACTAGTATAGGTAGTAAGTAAACTTTTTGGTTGTCTATTTACTATACTTATCAATATAGGAGCATTTGAATGTTTTATAGCTCTTGGGTTTTTTTAGAAAGATAAATAAAAATTGTAGTTTTATGTCTAATTCTTAGTTAGTCTAGTATAAAAATTGAGTAGTGGAAAAAGTAGAGCAATGTCTATTTTAAGCTGAGTTAGAACTTTCAAGATTCACTACTACAATAGACCTATATGTACCCCCTTAGGATTGTATGATGTGATACTTAGAGTAAACTAGTTGTGGAAGCATCTAGCTAAAGTTTATTACTTTGCCAAAATAATATCATGCCTAGATGATGAAGGTTATTCTAGAATTGTGCAAGGATTTAAACATGATGTTACTCTAAGGCAAATTTTTACAATGTAGTTGAAAAAGGCCAAGTGAAAAGGGTGTATTATTTTTGTAGTACAACTTGATGAAGTGGAAGAAGGAAAAGAACTTATGATAAAATAATACCCTTTTCTACAAGATTTTAATGATGTTTTTCTTGATGAACTACCATGGCTTCCACCTAATAGATAATTTGAGTTCTTTAGTGATATCATCCCTAGTTCTAAGCCCAAGTTTAAATCCCTTTATAAAATGATTACAACTGAGTTGTTTAAGTTGAAAGCTCAATTATAGGAATTTTTAGCCAAGGTTTTTATTCATCTAAGTGTATCTCCTTGAGGTGCTCCAATGGTTTTTGTTAAAAATAAGGACAACACCCTTAGGCTTTGTATTGACTACATGATGATCAATAAAGCAATAATGAAGAATAGATATCCTTTGCCATGAATTGATGATCTCTTTAATCAAATGTGATGGAAAATAATGTTTTTCAAAATATATTTGAGATCAGGTTATAATTAGTTAAGGATTTAGGAAGGAGACATTCTAAGAACTTAATTTAGGACTCATTATCGCCATTACAAGTTCACAGTTCTTCCTTTTAGACTTAAAAATGCTCTAGCAACATTCATGAACCTAATGAATAGTATATTCAAGGATAAAGACAACTTTGTTTTGGTATTTTTGGATGACATTTTGATTTATTAAAAATCTAAAGAGGAACATGTCCAACATTTGAGGTTAGTGATGCAATAGTTGAGAGAGAATAAGATTTACAACAAGCTATCCAAGTACATTTTATTTCAAAAGAGAGTGCATTATTTAAGACACATCATTTTAGCTGAGGGTATTTTAGTTGACCCTATAAATATTTGAGCCATCATGAAATGGCCATATCCTAAGAATGTTCATGAAGTCTATAGTTTTATGGGCTTAGTTAGATATTACAAAAAAATTATGGAAGGGTTTTCTGAGATAGGAAACCTAATCACTTCCTTATAGAAGAAGAACCAAAAGTTTGTGTGGACAAAAAAGTGCAAGAAATATTTTCAACTCTTGAAAGATAAGCTAAAATCTACACCTGTGTTAAAGGTTCTAGACCTAAATGGTAACTTTATAGTGATTACAAATGCATTTGAGGAAGGATTTGGGGTCGTGTTGATGCAAGATGGCCATGTAGTGGCCTATGAATCTAGGAAACTCAAGCTATATGAGTTAAACTATAAGCCTCATGACCTTGATTTGACAACTATTGTTCATGTTTTGGTTATGTGGAAACATTTCCTATTAGGGAAACCTTTTGATCTCAAGACAGATAAATTAGGGTTGAAATACATTTTTACTTAACCTTAATGCATGACAAAGGCATTGGTTATAATTTTTTGTTTGAGTATGATTTTTATATATAATATATTAAGGGCAAGGAAAATAAATAGTGAATGCCCTTAGTCAGAGGAGATATATATCTTCCATGGTAATAGTTAGGACCACTTTTCATAAATAAATTTTGAATCAACTACCATCAATGAGTTCTATAATCAAGTGATTTAGAGGATGATAGTTAGTATCATAGATATGAGTGATATCAGATCAAAGGAGGTGGACTCCTTAGATTTAAGGGAAGGATTTATGTACCAGACCTTGGTGGTTTACAAACCATGGTATTGGAGGAGGCACATAGTGCTCCTTATTCAAGTTATCTAGGGGTGATTAAGATGATGGTATATCTCAAACAACTATATTTTTTCCTAGGTCTCAAGATAAATGCTATTAATTCTATGATAAGATGTTTGGAGTGTCAGTGAGTCAAGGCTAAGCACATACATCCAACAAGGTTATTATATCCCCATGAGACTCTATAATGGAAATGGTAGGTTATCATTATGGATTTTGTTTAAGGACTTCCATTGTTATATAATAAGCATGATATTATCTTGGTTTTAGTAGACAAAATCACCAAAGTTGTACACTTTATCCTAGGAAATATCACAAATGGTTCATCAGTTTTAGCGAGGAGCTTTATGCAAGAAATTTTTATGTTGCGTGGAGTACCCAAGAATATCATTTCAGATCAAGACACTCATAAGAATTCAAGGTTTTGGTAGAACTTGCATGTGATTTGGGAACAAAATTGAATTTTAGTTCTACCTATCACCCTGAAACAGACAGACAAATATAAAGGGTGAATCAAGTTCTTGAAGACATGTTACATATGTATTGCATGGATCAAAAATACAAGTGGTAGGGATATTTTCCTTTACTAGAGTTCATATACACACAATTCACATCATTTGACTCTAGACATGGCTCCATTTGAGGCAATTTATGGTAGGAAGTGTCGTACCCATCTTAGTTGGGATAGTCTAGGTGACAAAGTTGTGATTGGTCCTGAAATGCTCCAAGATATGAAGGAATAGGTAAGCTCACTCGAAAAAGATTGTTAAAAGATACTAATAGGTAAAAGAGCTATGATAATAGAAAGATGACTCCTACATTTTTTAAAGTAGGAGATAAAGTTTTTTTGAGGGTAAAACCCTAGAATAATTCTATCAAGTTTGTAAACTCTTCCAAATTAGAACCAAGATATATAGGGCCCTTTAACATCCTTAAGGTTATCAACCCAATTGATTATAAATTTACACTATCACCAACACTTTCTTTAATTCATAATGTTTTTCATGTTTATTTATTGAAACATTATCATGTAGATGTGTTTCATGTTATTGATTGGAAAACCTCACAGGTGTAGGATATGTGAGTGATTATGGTCGAGCCCATGCAGATTATTGATACCAATTTTATTATTTTTTGGAAACTAGGGTTTAGTTCCTAAATAATAAAGGTACTAGATTAAGGGGTAAAATATAATCAAATGTAGTAAAACATAGATTTATATCAATTTGATTAAATCAATTACATGGGGAAAGGAAATGACTTATTTGGAAAAATAGGCTAAGATGACTAATAGAGAGGTTGAAAACTGTTGTGAATGAATAGGAATATGTGAAAAATTTGAATCTAGTTTTCATTTAGAGAAAGGATAGAAGCACTAAAAAGTGGGCACTTTGGTGTTTGGTGCTGTAGTCCAATTCTAGCACTATTTTCCAAATCAATTTTTGGTTCTAGATTCTCGTGTAGTCTGGTTCTTGGGTCTTTTAGGTATCTTTATTTCTCTATGATATTTTTTAGGTGCCACTATATAGTCTATTTTATTCTCAAAACCCTAGGTCTATCTACACACATGAAATAAAAAACATATCAAAATCAAAAGGGGAAAAAACTAGGTTAGGGGAAGTATGATTGCATGATCTACAACCAATATTATCAAGATCATTGCCTACATCAACCTTAAAACTAGGGTCTTAGATCAAATTTAGTTATCCATTAGGGATTGTGCATAATCAATGCACATGGAAGATTCAAGAATGAACTTTCACCTAAGCCCTTTGTTGATCAAGCATGCAAATCTATGTGTGATGCAAAATTCTGAGCTATACTATTGATTGAATTTTAATTACTTAGTGTGCCAAAGTAGTAAGTGCTAGATATAGAATGCCTTGTGAAGTCCTTTATATAAGAAAATCTTTATTTTGAATTTGGGAGATTTATTCATGTTAGTCAACATCAAAAAGGTAAACAAAACTCAAGGGAGGGGCTAAGAAGGGTTAGGGACCTATTAAGCAAAGATGAATGACCATTGTGGCTCAAAATGTAAATGGATAGGAGTGTCAAAAATGAGACACTTTTGTGTCTAGTGTTGTATTCCAATTTTAATGCTCCTATCCTACAATCTTGGGACTAAAGGGAACAAGATTAGCATGGGGAATACTATTTGGATGAGGTAGAATCATTAGTTAGAAGGTCTCAAGTGACTAGTAATGGGTAAAAATGTGACAATATCAAGAAACAAGACCAAGACAATCAAAAATAAAGACATGGCTGGTGTGAATAAGGCTCATATTCTCTAGTCAAAGTCTTTTATGAAGATGATTGTGAAAATACATGATATGTGTGGTTGCTTGACCAATTTAGGATGTACATATTTCCCCCCTTTTATTCTAGTGATGTAATGAAATGAAATACTAGAGTAAAACAAAGAAGAAGAAAATGCGTACCTAAACCTACTTACATGGAGGTGAATGTGCTGCAAGGATCCAACTCACTTCCTAGCTAAGGAAGTGGATGGAGAGATGTATAGTGCATAGAGAGAGAATAAATCCATAGAGTGGATGCCCCCTATACTAAATCTAAATGTGAAATCCATGTATCATGGAGAAGGAGGGAAATGCTTTCCCCCTATGCTAAATTTGATTGAAGATGAAGAATGCTTAGAGGCCTAAAACCAATGTCTATCTTCTATCCCACATGAACTCATGTAATATGAAATGTGTATAATAATCTATATACTGCAAAGAGAAAAATTTATATTGCCCCCACTCTAAATATCTAAATTAGAACTGATCAATGATCAAAGGCCCAAAACTAATGTTTGTCCTCTATCCTACACAAACTTTTATAGTATAGATTTGAGTAATACTATGGACCAACCACTACAGATGGACATGTGGTCCAACTTGGTGACAAATTGGGTACAACTAGGTGTAATCTAAAACTTTGGTTAATGTGCAAGAATAGAATGGTATATCTTTCCATTCCATTTGTATAATCCTGATTGATGAAGAACATGAACATTTGTGCCATGCCACCAATTATGGTATATGATTAATGCATCTATACAATCTAGTAATCATATAACCACATGTGATATGACATATATTATCATGCTTCATGTGCAAAAATTAGAGACCAAAACACTGTGCTTTACACTATGCCTAAAGTCTGCTCTCTGATTCTATAATTGTGTTATGTTGTATGAAGTTGTATGTGTGAGACATGTAACATGTACATGCCCCCAAATCTAGTATTTGAGTCTTTATCTGTATTGAAATTATTATTAATCCATATAATTTGAACCAATGTATCTAACTAGTCTATGTATCTTGTATCAAAATCACTGTGGATCCATATGATCTGACCTACTTTATTTGAATAGTCTATGTATCTATAAATTGAAGGTATATTATTCTAAATGTCCTAAGTAATGCTAAGTGACCCATATAATCTAAATCACTATATGTCTTGACCTATCTAGGTTGAATCTGATAATCTGACTGTTGGATGTGTAAAAACCATGGTGTGTCCACTTATGAGAGTGGGTGGGTATGCTGGGTAAGTTTAGAAATAGGAATAGTATGAATGATGCCCCCTTTTGAGGAGAGGGATAATATTTATGATAGAGGAGGTCAAGCTAAAAGTGATGACTAGTGGCATAGTAACAGAAACAAGGTTGGTATGTTGTGAATAGCTTGAAAGGTTGCTAGATTACTTAAATCATGTTGTTGAGAGTGGAACATTTTTTGATTGGTGATGACCAAGGTGTGTGTCTGAGCATAAGAAAAATATAGAGATGTTCATGCTATAATAGGTAGATAAGGTAGTAAGAGAGCAAATCTTGAGTGATGTCGAAGGTATTGCTATCATGATTCCATGGAAGGAAATAATTTAAAAAATGGAGTTATGAGGTTTGAGTTATAGGCAAAATGGTATTTTATTTTGAGTAAAAAAGTTGGTTAATATAGGAATTGGATTGATTCTTGATTCATTTGTGAATTGACTAGGTTGATATTTTGAGCTCTGGAACAAGAAAAGAGCCAAGGAGATGAGAATCTATTGCAGCCTGGTTTGAGTAGCAGGCTACCCAGGTTGAGGTTGGTGGTGATGTGACTCTAGTAAGTAGCTCAAACACTTAGTTTCTATTAGGTTTTTGGCTTGTTTTGGTGTTTTTGAGCTCTTAAAATTATTCTAAGATTTTTTTTCTATTTTTAGCACTCCTATCCTATATCCAATGCTCCTGTCCAAGTTTCATCACTCTTACCCAACATTATTGTCTTGTATCTAGCACTATTATCCTAGAGGTATAATTTTTTAATGATGCTACTTTTTTGTTCATTATTGTTCTATTTTGGCTTTTTATTTGGTATTATTGATTGATATATGCATTATTTTTGGTGTTTTTTAGGGTGAGGTATGGATGAGAGAGTTTTACAGGGGCCGAGTGATAGAGATATTGAGGCTACTACCATTATCTACTGATGAGAGCAATTATGGATATAAAAGGGTTGGGTCATGTGTGTGACCTAGGTACAATTAATTGGGATTGATACATGATGACTACCTTATACAAGAGGTGGAATGTAGATACATGTACTTTTTGGATTCTTAAAAGGGAGATGACTTTAACTATGTAGAATGTGTATCATA
The DNA here is from genome assembly GCA_037957365.1 of Torreya grandis. Taxonomy (NCBI): domain Eukaryota; kingdom Viridiplantae; phylum Streptophyta; class Pinopsida; order Cupressales; family Taxaceae; genus Torreya; species Torreya grandis. The sequence continues at coordinate 260,579 of JARHVA010009756.1, forward strand.
AACTACATTTACCAGTTAGTGGGCAATGAGTGATGGTATAAAATGACATAAGTGCCGATGTAATTGATTGTGCATCCTTGTATTTTGCTAGTGTGCCTTCAGGTATGCATTGAAGAGGTAGTGATAATGATGTGATACTATCAATCATTGTGAAATCTAATTTTTTACTCTTGTAGAAGTGGTTATCTATTTTATTAGCATCTTATATCATTGTGGATGGGAGTGGAGTATCTATTGCATACATGATACATAAGATTTTGCATAGTGTGGAGGTATATGGAAATTTATTATTGTGGGGGAGGACTATGCTAGCCCACTTATATAGGGATCTCTACAGGTTTACATAGGAGTCATTTAGTGGTGAGGTGAGCACTATGACCTTATTGCATTATTAGGCCTATGAGCACATATTAGTTTTGTGGCTAAGTGGATTACTGAGGCTAAAGTGGGAACCCTCCAAAACTTTTTGGAGAGTGCCAGATGAGCACATTGGCTATATGATCCCATGGGATAGACTACTATAAGTAGGTTTTAGATATATTAGCAGTTAGTGACATCATATGGAGGCCTTACAGAGGATTTCTTGGGTGGGTAGAAGATGGAGTACAATTTTGATATATGAGGGTTGGATACATAAATTTTGGGATAGGGTATATGTTCACTTTCAATATGAGTGCATGAATAAATAGTTTAGGTTACCATAGGATGTGCCCCAAATAACATGGGTGTGGCTGAGGAGTGCACAAGCATCTACAAGGGTAGGAGCTCATGTAAGGCCTACTGAGGCTAAGTTTGCACCATTACATTTAGATGTGAGAGATATAAATATAAATATTATATATGTGGATGATGTTGGGTGTAAAAATGCATATATCTCATGGTGGGCTCTTTTGTATCATATTGAGGTAGAGGATACTCTAGAGTATGAGGATCCTGAGCTGATCCAGATCATGGGAGGTAAGTAGTGATTATATTTGAATTATGTATAAATTTATGATTTTAGTTTAATTTCAAAGTATATAGCTAATGTAGTGTCATACTTTGTGTACAGGTGAAGTGGGAGGTGCTCAAGATGGAGCATAGGTTGGGGTAAGAAATGGAAATGATGATTATTGAGAGACCATAATTGAGTTGACACTTTAAGAGCTCACATGGCATGTACCTGATGATGCAGTGGAGGAGGGTTCGATAGAGTGAGTTATGGTCATAGCTGGTATTCATGCTCATCTATTTGATAGGTCTTCTATAGTGACAAATACATATGTTAGCATAGTAAGAGAGAGAGATAAGTTGAGAGCTAAGCTAGATAGGCATAGGATGTCCCCACCTTATTTGGATATTTTAGCATGAGGATCATAGATGAGTATATAGCTATTTAGAGGTGATATGTAGACTTACATGAGGATCATGGTTTACTACTAAAGAGAGAGAGAAAGTCATCACAAGAGGCATGCAATAGCTCAAGGAGGTACATGGCCATCAAGTGCTAGGGTAGATTATATGACTAGTACTGGTGGGGAGAGTGAGGTCTTGATGCCCATTCATGACTAATTATACTTGATATCAGTGTATATGTTTTGAAATATCATTATATATATATGGATACTAGTTTGATTTTGACTCATACATATTTATGTTATGGAATTTGGAGTATATTGGTATATTTGTTTACAAATGATTGATTGTCAACAATTGATTTGGCATTGATGTTAAGGTTAAATATGTTTGGTAGAATGGTATTTTGGATGTGATTTGGTTATTGTTGATAGGGTCAAGTGTGATGCTAATGTTTTATTTTAAATCATAGATGAGTAAAAATTTATTGTTTTGTAATTGGTAAATTGATTTGATAAAGTGAATTGGTTTAAGATTGGTAAAATAGGATATTGGTAAGATCGAGATTTGGATAATGTGGTTTGGCTAGGGATGGTTGTTTGGAACTAGGAATGTTATTTGTTAGTATAAGGGGATGTAAGATATCACTATATGCATATCATCCCCCTGGTTACTGTATCACTATCTAATCCCTAATGGCTAACTAAACAAGTGTGCATACTACTCATGTTATGTAGGAACATGCCCTGTATCTAATGCTATCTATGGTACACTAATGTTAGCTATACATGGATAATATATAAGAAGCAACCTCAATGGATGTGTAACTAAAACTATGTGCTATAAATAAGGCTCATATATCCATAATCATAATGGATTACTACCTAAAATAACACCCTGTGGCCTCTATTGTGATGCGTATGATTGAGCAATAGATTGATATGAAACTATAACCTATGATGGGGGCTCATCTAATATTAATGATAGATGTTTTCTATGTGAAATAGGTCCTTGAAAACTTGGCTATAGTGAATATCTATTTGGAGCATTACTCTATTATGTGGGTTTATCTAATCTTAACTATAGTGGGTTGCTACATGAGATAGGACCCTGAAAACTCAACTGTGGTGCCTGTGACTATGTTGGACATGTATATGTAACTACACTATGTATTCCATGGAATATAATAATATATATAGGATTCTCTCATTGTACTAGTTTTAAAACCCTTCAAGTAGGTGGGATAGGAGATCTCTTATGAGGCTCTATCCTAAAAAATACATTACTCTCACGATAAGTAACTGATGATTCCTATAAAGAAATATCCTGAGATGACTCAATCATGGAGGAATGAGGTTTATGAATCCATGATGGAGGAGATCTCAATACCCCTAATTAAATGCTATGATTCCTTTATCAACACATCTATTAATATAGTCCTTGATTCCATAACAATCATTATCTCTATGTCTATAGATATGATGATAGTTATAAAAGCGTTGATGTGGCTACTTGTATAGGAGATGTGGATCTTGATGATGAGTAGAAGGTAATGTGATTAAATTCCTAACTAGTAGTGATAATAATATGACATATGGGATATTCCACTCTAAATCTAACCTTAGTGGTACCCTACTACTATTCTCTATAGTGCATACTATAAGTAGTGTTGTAGAAAATGGCTTTCTATTCTTAACTAGTTTGTTTTCTAGTTGTGGTCTCCTGTCTTATTTTGGACATGGTGGATGCTGAAAGCTAAGATCTATAGATGGAGGTAATGCTATGAAATCTAGAGTAAATTGATCAACTATATCTAACTCAATCAATCCTAATTTATTCTCCAAAGCTGAAACTGTATAACATAAGTGCCTAAAAGGGGACTCTATTTGATATAATATATGATCTAGGAGGGGTTGGTGAAGCCCCTTAATAAATATATTATAAATATCTAAATTTGTTACTTTTTAGATCAATATTAACATGTGAGTCTTGAACTATAAGATATAATCACTAACCAACTCTAAAGTATTCTGATGTAATATGGTAAGTTTCTCATATGTAACATGAGAGCTCATGTTTGCTATGTAATATGTAAGAAATGCATCCTCTAAATCATCATATGTATGCAAGGAACCAATAGAGAGTAGAAGAAAGAACCAATTCTATGCATTACCCATTAATATCTACTGGAACAACTTAAGTAGAATCAAAGTAATTGCATGACATGGCAAAGCCTTCTGATAGGTTTTAAGGTATATGAATGGATCTCTAGTTCCATCAAATAGAAGTAGTGATGGTATATATAAATGCTTAGGAAATGAAGCTTTGACAAATGTCTTCATAAGAGGGTTACCATGCAAGTCATTGGCATCCATCCAAGACTTATAAGCCTTGTGTTCCAAAGTAAGGAGATGTACTTGGTGTTGTAATTAACCAACTACATGCATCAAATAAATAGTCTCGTAGGATGGTATATTAGTATCTTCAAGTGGTTCATTTAAATGTTGAATTTGATCACTTATTTTAGCCATGGGAATGCTACATTTAGCTATTGGATCATAGAGAGGGGGTGTGCTCACTTGATCCTTTGGAAGAATGGTAACTTGGACCTTAGTAAAGGGATGTGGGATACCATTCTCTTTGGGTGAAGAGTGATAAATAGGTGCTACTATAGTCAGGGGTGGCTTGGAAGATTCACCAGTATCTTTACTATTTAATGAATCACATTAAAATGAATAGAAGATGTGATGTTATCATTGACATGTGCATCATTTGAAATAGAATCATGCATATAAGTAGATGATTTTTTTTTTAATACATTATTTTTGAGAAAAGTAGTGAGAGAAGAGTTAAAAACATGAGATGCATTTAATTCTTCACTATATAAATAATAGTCATCATTATTCCATGCATTATCATAATCAAAATTTTGTTCATTTGAAAGGGTAGGAGTAGAAGTATCATTTTCATATTCACTCTCATTGCCATATTAATTTGCATGTTAAATATCTTACTCATTAGCACTTCCATTATCACTAGGGAGAGGGGTAAGAGAAGATGTTAATTCTTTTCTAATATAGAAAAAATTGTCATGTGAAATTGGAATATTATATGCATCTATGTTATCCTTGAATGGAGTGCATGCATTATTTTCATTTGCAATATGAGAAGTAAGAGTAAGAGAGTTATCATTTAGACAATATTTCGTCATTGTTTGAGATTACAAAGTAGAGTTAAGAACATGAGATGCATCATTTGAACTATGCATTGAAAATTTAATTCTATTGCATTTAAATTATTGTAATTTGGACATAAAAGTAGAGAGAGAGAGAGAGAGAGAGAGAGAGAGAGAGAGAGAGAGAGAGAGAGAGAGAGGAGCTAAAAACTTCACCAAGGAGCATACATTAGCAGATTTGGGTCTACACAGACACCGGCGTCGGTCAGGAGCGACCGACATCGGTCAAGAGCAGTTGTAGAGGTGCCAATGTCGGCAGAAGGTCGGCCGATGACGGTCACAAAAAAGTAGTAGGAACCGATGTCGGTTACCTGCGTGTCCAGAAAGCTATTTTTGTGGATAGAAGCAAGTGTTTGCATGATGAGTTTGAGCTGTAGTCTCAAGCTCACGTTTCTATTATTAGCAATACTATTTTTTAGAGCCCTTGTTCAAGTGGCTTAACTGTTTGTTGGAAGTGAATGCTCAAGTCTCCTAATTCTATATGTAGAATTAGATCTTCCTAGCTTATTGTAGTAGTTGGAGTTATTGTGAATTATTGTAATTCATTGTATGTGAAGAATAGTACAGAATTGAATCAATCCAGGCTTGTTGGAGTTGATTGTTCTTGAGAGAGAGAGAGCTCTTGAGGAATAGAGATCTATTGAGAGATCTATACATCTAGGAGAGGTGTGGAAGAAAGAAGTTTCTTCAATTGTATTCCTTTTGTAAAGAGTTTGTTAATACAAGTTTTCAGGGTGTTTTCTTGTATCTCTTGTTCTTGCTATTATCATTCTAATTACTTGTCTATCTGATTTGATTCCACGTTTATTGCTTTCACAAGTGTAATCTATTATTGGTTGATCCCCAACAAGTGGTATCAGAGCCTTGGTTGCAGGTTCAGAGCTTGATATCCAATAAGTGGTATCAAAGTTTAGGTGCACTAACAGGTGGTTCAGATCTGTGTAGTGTGTATTGATTACAGGTTCTCACAGGGGTTTCTGCAGGGATTTCTGTTTGAGTGGGAGAAGCAATGGAAGAAGAAAGTAAATTGAGAATGGAAAAGTTCAATGGCAAAAATTACCAACATTGGAGAATGCAGATAGAGGATTATCTGTATTAGAAAGATCTCTACTTACCGTTAGGTGGGGTTGCAAAGAAGCCCAAAGACATGGAGGATGAAGAATGGGAAGTTCTTGACAGAAAGGCTCTGGGGTCTATAAGACTGAGTCTAGCATCCACTGTGATATCCAATTTATCACAGGCAAAGTCTATGGTAGAGTTGATGACTACATTAGCAAATTTGTATGAAAAACCCTCAGCTTCAAATAAGGTATATCTTATGAAGCAGTTATTTAATTTGCATATGAATGAAGGTGGATCTATTTTTACTCATCTGAATGATTTCAATGGAATTGTTAATCAATTAAGTTCAGTGAATATAGTGTTTGATGATGAAATAAAAGCTCTTTTAATATTATGTTCTTTGCCTGAAAGCTGGCATGGCTTAGTAATGGTAGTAAGTTATACTGCATTTGCATCAAATATTTTGAAAGTAGAGGATGTTGTTAGTGTTATCTTGAATGAGGAAATACACAGGAAAAGCACAGAAGAGGCATCTGGGAATGCTTTAAGTTTTGAGAGCAGGGGAAGGCAAAAAGAGAAGAGCAAGAAAGGCAGAGCAAGATCCAAGTCTAAGGGGAAAGGCAGATCTAAATCCAGAAATGGCAGAAGGCCACAATGCTGGAATTGTGGAAAGATGGGGCACATAAGTAGAGATTATTGGTCAAAGCCTAAGGAGGACAATCAACACGAAGGAAAGGAAGAAGCCAAGATTGCAGGTATTGCACAAGATGATTTAATTTTCTCTCTGCATAATAATATAGAATCTTGGGTATTAGATTCTGGTGCATCTTTTCATGCTACTCCTAACAGGGAATATTTCAGTGACTATATCCATGGAGATTTTGGAATAGTGTATCTAGGGGATGATGAGCCCTATAAAATAATTGGTAAAGGTAAAGTGCAGCTGTAGATGCAAAATAACAACACATGGGTGTTGAGAGATGTGATGCATGTTCCTAGCTTGAAGAGAAATTTGATTTTTGCAAGAAAGTTAGGGGATGAGGGTTGTACAGTAACTCTCACAGCAGAATCTTGGAAGGTGACCAAGGGTGCACTTGTTATGGCTAGAGGTAAGAGAGAAGGTACTCTCTATTTGTGTAATTGTGTTACTAACAAATCTCCTTCTATATTATCTACTTCAGATGTGGATGCTAAATTGTGGCACTCAAGGCTTGGCCACATGAGTGAGAAGGGGATGTCAATTCTTAAGTCTAAAGGTATGCTTTCAGATTTAAAAGGCATAGATCTAGAGTTTTGTGAGCACTGTGTATTTGGAAAATAGAAAAGGGTTAGTTTTCTCAAGACTGGGTCTACTAAGAAGAGGCATAAGTTGCAGCTTGTTCACACAGACGTGTGGGGACCAGCTCAGGTTGCTTCCATTGGAGGATCGCAGTACTATGTATCTTTCATAGATGATGCTACAAGGAAGGTATGGATCTATTGTATTAGGAGAAAATCTGATGTATTTGAGACTTTTGAGATTTGGAAAGCTATGGTTGAGAATGAAACAGGTAAAAGATTAAAGTGCCTAAGATCAGACAATGGTGGTGAGTTTTGCAGTAATAAGTTCAGAGATTATTGTTACATGCATGGAATCCATAGGCAAAGGACAGTTCCAAGGACACCTCAGTAGAATGGTATTGCTGAAAGGATGAACAGGAGAATAATGGAGCGTGTAAGATGTATGAGATTGCATGCCAGTTTGCCCTTACAATTTTGGGCACACGCTGTTGACACTGCAGTATACCTGATTAACAGAGGACCCTCTACAGCTCTAGATGGTGGTATTCCAGAAGAGGCATGGACAGGTAAAAAGGTTGATCTCTCATATCTCAAAGTTTTTGGTTGTGAAGCCTTTGTGCACATAGATAAAGAAAATAGAAAGAAGCTTGATGCTAAGTCTATGAGGTGCACGTTTATTGGCTATGGCTCAGATGATTTTGGTTACAAATTGTGGAATCTAGAACCTAACAAGGTAATCAAGAGCCGTGATGTTGTTTTCAATGAAAGAGTGATGTATTGTGATTAGCTAAGGAAGTTGAATCAATTTGAGCAGAGCAATGGTGAATTGGATGAGGTGAAAGTCCAATATGAGCTTGCGGGAAAAAGAAATAATCACTTGCAGGAAAACATAGAGACCGATGTCGGCAGGATAGAAACCAACGTCGGCCATACAGAGATTGACATCGGCCGTACAGGTATCGAGGTCAGTCAGGTAGAACTGACGTTGGCCAGTAACAGGTCTACAGGTGACTGAGGTTGGTCACTCTCAGAGAATTTGGGTGGACAACGTGTTGTGGACGAGTCTCAGACACCCATCAGGAGGTCAGAAAGGGTGAGTAAGCCTCCAATTAGATATTCTCCTTCTTTATTTTATTTATTGCTAACTGATGGTGGAGAACCAGAGAGATTTGAAGAAGCAATACAGGTGGAGTCCAAGAGTCAGTGGGAGTGTGGCATGGTTGAGGAGATGGAGTCCTTAAGAGAGAACCAAACATGGGATTTGGTTGAATTGCCAGTAGGTAAGAGGACACTGAAGAACAGATGGACTTACAGGTTGAAAGAAGGTGAGAATGGACAGATGAGATATAAGGCCAGATTGGTAGTAAAAGGATTTGCACAAAAGCCAGGTATTGACTTTGGTGAGATTTTTTCTCCTGTTGTTAAGTAGACTTCTATAAGGGTTGTATTATCTTTGGTTGCTTTTGAGGATTTGCATCTTGAGCAGCTAGATGTTAAGACAGCATTTCTTCATGGAGATTTGGATGAGGAAATTTATATGGAACAGCCGGAAGGATTCGAGGTCAAGGGTAAGTAGAAGTTTGTGTGCAGATTGAAGAAAAGCTTGTATGGCCTCAAGCAAGCTCCTAGGCAATGGTACTTAAAATTTGATAGGTTTATGACTGAGCATGGCTACAGTAGGTGTCAATCTGACCATTACATGTATTTCAAGAGATTTGATAATGGTAGATATATTATTCTATTGTTGTATGTAGATGATATGCTGGTTGTAGGATCACACATGCAAGATATCTCTGAGCTTAAAGTAAAATTAGCTCATACGTTTGCTATGAAGGATTTGGGAGCAGCTAAGAAAATCCTTGGCATGAGCATTAAGAGAGAAAGGAAAAATCACAGGTTGATATTGTCTCAAGAAGATTATGTGGACAAGGTGTTGAAACAGTTCAATATGCAGGATGCTAAACCGGTAAGCACACCTTTGGCTGGACATTTTAAGTTGAGTAAAAAACAATGTCCTAATTCATATGATGAGGTAGAGTACATGAGTAAGGTTCCATATTCTTCCGCAGTAGGGAGTTTGATGTATGTAATGGTGTGTACTAGACCAGATATTGCCCAAGCAGTGGGAGTGGTAAGTATATGGCCAATCTAGGTAAGGAACATTGGAAAACCATTCAGTGGATCCTTAGATATCTGAGAGGAACCAGCAGTAAGCACTTATGCTATGGAGGTTCAGATACTTCTCTACATGGTTATGTAGATTCAAATATGGCAGGTGATTTGGATGGCAAGAGGAGCACTACAGGTTATGTTTTTACTATAGGAGGAATGGTGGTTAGCTGGATATCTAAGTTGTAGAAGGTTGTTGCCTTGTCAACTACAGAAGCAGAGTATATTGCAGCCACATAAGCTAGCAAAGAGATGATATGGATGACACGGTTCATGGATGAGCTTGGTAGGGAGCATGAGAGTTGCAAATTGTATAGTGACAGTCAGAGTGCAATCCATTTGGCTAAGAATTCAGCCTTTCATTCAAGAACAAAGCACATACAACTAAGATATCACTTCATACGACAGGTATTGGAAGATGGTGAGTTGAAGCTGGAGAAGATCCATACAGATAGGAATCCTACTGATATGTTAACCAAGCCAGTTACAAAGGAGAAGTTGAATCTTCATTTAACTTTTGTTGGTCTTCATGATTGAGTTGAAGATGGAGGAGCTAGAAGATGTTGCTGTACAGGTACTGGTGTAGTTGTTTATCTCTAAGTGGGAGATTGTTAGGGTGTGGAGGTAAAAACTTCACCAAGGAGCATATATTAGCAGATTCGAGTCTACACAGACACCGGCGTCAGTCAGGAGTGATCAACGTCGGTCAAGAGCAGTTGCAGAGGCATCGACGTCAGCAGAAGGTCAGCCGACGGTGGTCACAGACAAGCAGTAGGAACCGACGTCGGTTACCTATGTGTCCAAAAAGCTATTTCCATGGACAGAAGCGAGTGTTTACATGATGAGTTTGAGTTGTAGTCTCAAGCTCGCGTTTCTATTATTAGCAATACTATTTTTTAGAGCCCTTGTTCAAGTGGCTTAACTATTTGTTGGAAGTGCATGCTCAAGTCTCCTAATTCTATATGTAGAATTAGATCTTCCTAGCTTATTGTAGTAGTTAGAGTTATTGTGAATTATTGTAATTCATTGTATGTGAAGAACAGTACAGAATTGAATCAATCCAGGCTTGTTGGAGTTGATTGTTCTTGAGAGAGACAACTCTTAAGGAATAGAGATCTATTGAGAGATCTATACATCTAGGAGAGGTGTGGAAGAAAGAAGTTTCTTCAATTGTATTCTTTTTGTAAAGAGTTTGTTAATACAAGTTTTTAGGGTGTTTTCTTGTATCTCTTGTTCTTTCTATTATCATTCTAATTACT
>JARHVA010009757.1:0-240000 GCA_037957365.1 Torreya grandis
GTATACCTTTAATGGTCTATTTAATACGTCATTATCCTAAAAATGTAACTATCTCTCTCATCTTGAATTTTTTTTGTGACCTTTGAACTTTATTCTGCTCTCTCCCCTCACACATTCTATAAATGCAAGCTATTTTGGCTCTTGTATCTTTTGTCCATGTCTAGTATGGTGAAGCCCTATTGGTTTGAATATTGATGTTTTATTTTGAATAAATATTTGAAACTAGTTTTGGTTATACAATTCCTTTCCTAAGTTTTTAGAGTGGTAAAAAGCTAAATTATCAGTGTTAATCACCTAACCTTACATTTCTCTCTCTCTCTCTCTCTCTCTCTCCTCTCTCTCTCTCTCTCTCTCTCTCTCTCTCTCTCCACTCTCTCTCTCTCTCTCCTCCTCTCTCTCTCTCTCTCTCTCTCTCTCTCTCTCTCTCACACACACACACACACCACACACACACACACACACACACACACACACAGAGTGTGTACAAGTAATTCAATCTCTAATAGGTCCACATAGAGTGTAAGTCAATGTCCTTTCCAATCTCTAAGTATAGGAAATTGTATTAGTGTCTAATATTAGACCTCTTGTATTTTCACTTTGAAAAGTGTAGTACATATCACCTCCATGTTTGAAATACTTATGTTGGAGTCCCATAAAAGTTTGAAATCTAGTCCTTTTGAGTAACCTTTCATAGTGCAGATCATGGTAATTTAGTGGATATAATTCTGGTGTATCAATTTATTATAATATATCATTTTCATGTTTCATTCTATCTCTTTTCACATAGGCAAATAGTTAGTATAGGGTGATAAGGAAACAAAGATCAATCTAAGAATCTAGCCCTTAAACCTAGATGTTTACCTTTACTATAGTAAATCTACTTCAACTTGTACAATGACATTTCAAATTAAATTAACTTAAAATGTGAATCCAACATATACTAAAGAATTATTCAAATATAAAAATTAAGGTTATTTCTCAAACTTCCAAAAAAATTGTTTTATCAGATAAACCAAGAAATAAATATTTTGATTAGCATAACCACCTCATAAGTTTCTACAAAAGTTACTTGAATGAAATCTCATTACTACCACTATCATTCTAAATTGACATGAGTAAACCTTAAGGAAAATATTTTGATGATGAGATTAACATAGATATAATCATAATTCTATTAATAGATGTTTCAATCTCAGACACATTATTCAACATCTTATTGACAATATTGTTATTGAGCTAGGCACTCCTATTGAGGAAATTAAGGCTTTAACATAATGAAAAGTATATATTTAATATTTTCCATGAACCATTTCCTAATCATGATATTAATAAGGATAATTCAACAATTCATCATACTAACAATTCTTATACACCTCCTGAGTCATATCATAATCCATTGGAAGTAATTATTGGTATAATTATTCAAACTACACAATCACATCCTATGATTACTTTTTATGATAGTGAGATAGTGGATGATGATTTTGATTTTCATGCTTTATGTATACAAGCTTATATTGATCAAAAAACCATTCATAGTGTTCTAGTTGATAATGGATCAAGTGAGAATGCATGCAAAATGGAATAAATTTATTCATTTGGTTACACATAACATGATATAAAATCAATAAATAAAAGTGTTAAGACATTCAATGGGAAACAACAAACTACTTTGGGACACATTATCTTACCTCTTCAAGTGTGTCCTTCTATAATATCTACTCTTTATATAGTTTTAACACAAAATAGTATCTTTGATATGAAATTGGGATTCCCATGGTTGAAAAATATTCATTTAGTACCTTCTATGGTATGCAGATGCCTAAAACACATTCATTACAATCAAATTGTTATAATTTCAAGAATCAGATATAAGTACCCTCTACAATCTATGGTACCTCATCCACCCTATCCACAATCATAGTTCATTGATACATATATGAAAAATAAAATAACATTTATAGTTATTGAATATAAGTAAAAGGTTTCTATTGAACCAACTCAGAAAAAAGTGTAAAAAGTTCAAAAGTAACCAATGCAAAAGCAAGTACATATAAAAAAAGTCTATAATTCTCAACAAGAAAAAATCACATGACACACATTCAAAATTAGTGATACATACTAATAAACATGTTGAAAATTGTCTTTCTAGTATGGGTGGACTTAATCACATGCTCAAGAAGAGGCAAGAGGACGCAGATTTGAGAAAACCATGCAAAAAATCCAAAAGAACTATTAATAATAAGGAAGGGGACATGGAATTGATAGGCATGTATCACATATAAATGAAGCTTAAAAAAAAATGGTAGGAACTTGGAATAAATGACTTGTTTGGATCTCAAAATAGTTTGGTTGGTTCTTTTAAGTTATTACTTTAGTTTTTTGTTGTTTAGTGGATGTTTAGCTATTGTTGGTTAGCTACTTGTTATTTTTTTCTTAGCAGTCTTTATTTTACTATTATAGATTTTATGGATTATCTACTAATATCTTCTAATAGAATTGGGTCTCTTATAAAGGCAAAACTTTTAGTATAATATAATACTAGTCCTAATTGGATTATACATCATTCTACATCTCCTACATAAGATTACACAAGTAGTGATCTAGATAGTTTTGTTACAACACATGATACATTTTTTGATCTTGATACATGTACATCTAACACATTTCATTCAATTAAAGTAATTCATTTAATACTCATCATATATTTTTATGATTATCATATTGATTAGATCATTGGTTAGCATGTAACATTTTAAAATACTCTAAAAATCTTTAAAATGTTCAAATAATTAAAAAGAGCAAAAATTTGGTACATATTGTCTTGAATGTTGCCTCATTTTATCATATTTCTTTCATGTTTGATAGTTTTTATCAATTATTTTAAGCCCTTATCTCTTAGTAACTTTTTGGTCTCTTGTCCCTTATGTTTCACTTTCTAACAACTCAAAACATTAGTAAACTCTATCATGTTTTGTCTATTATCTCCCTATTTTCATAGTTTGTACTAAATATGTTGAATTTTTTAATAATATAAAAAATATAAAGTAAGGTTCAAGAATTTACTAGCATTACTGACCTCAGTTAGTCAATCCTGAACTTTGTAAATTTTCACCCTGAAATCAAATTTTGAGCACATAAAGCTTGCATACTTCTAATTTTTAAACATTCAACTTAGTTTCAATATGAAAATAAATGTTTATTCATGTAAAACATTTATTTTCCTATGTTATATTGATCATACATGGCCATACAATAAATTCTATTGCATATTTCACATTGACACATGTCATAATATTTTTAGATCTATTTCCTTTTCTTCTACTTTTGACACCTTGCTTATCATTGGTTTCTATTGTTATAAGTTAAAAAATTCCAAAAATATAAAATAAATCAATTATTATAAAAGTAAAAAAAATAAAAATATTCTAAAAATCCAAAATCAAGACTTGAGCATGATTAGACATTTAATTTACTATTTTATCAAAATTGGTATTATGAAATATATCTAATTTAATTTATACAAATTACTGAGTAAAATTTAAATGTATAAGATATGAAATAAATTAAACAAGACTAATTTGGAACTTACTATTTATAGAAACATGCTAAAAGGGGAAAGTACTAAAAGGGAATAAGTTAACTAGAAATTATATATATAGGACTGTGACTATGAAATTTGCTATAAGGTTGTAATAGGTCACTTTGAATAAGGAATAGGACTTCATGTCTACTTTGGATAATGTTGCACTATTTAGATGAGGCCAACTTATGTTAGCATTTGTAGGGTGTGTTAGCACATGGTATAGTTTTTCCCCTTTGTGTGAAACTTGACATGTGTGTCTTTGTGTGTTTTAAGCCACTTGATTTGTTGTGGATGCTATTATGTACCTTCTTCTTCACTTGGAACCCTAGCTCAATAGACAGTGAAGAATACACATAATAAAAGGAAAAAAGGCTTTAGTGGCTGAATTGTGCTTGATCTCAACACCCCCTATGTTAATAACTACCTACATACCAATACTCTAAAGAGGGATCAAAATCCATGTAGTTATCCCATGCTATGATGGTGTGTGTGAAATACTAGTGTAATGTTATATGCTAGTGTAATCCTTGTGTAATTATGTGCTTCAATAATGGATTGTGACCTTGGAGGTGTATTTAGACTTATCTCAAGACTAATTGGGCCATGTGAACTTATAATTATGAAGAATATATTCTTTCCTTTCAATGTCTAGTTAGACATTCTAGTGATTTTTCATCATATGAGCCTATAGTGAGAAAATGGTAAGAAAATGTAGCTTTATAGTGATATTTTTAGTAATTCTTCAAATATGATTTGAAAAATGATCAGGATGACCTATTATGTCAATTTGAAATTAATAAGTTAGTTGTTATTTAGTAGTGGATGCAATCGATGAATTCAAACACTATCAGGTGGTGGGATAGTCATGAAATAATGCCCTTGTTTGAGAATTAAAAAAAACTAAGTTGGAAGTGTGAATCAGTCAAAGGTTAAGCTTAGGTTGTTTGGAATGAGGGATATGATTATTTAGTATTATAATTTATTAAAGGTAAGGATCATTCACATAGAACTAGATGAATAGTGGTTCAAGATGTGGAATTTGGCATGAGATAAATATGTATAAAAGGATGGTCACAAGTGCATTGTTTTAGAATCAATTGTTAATTTTAGTGATTATATTTTCCACCCTTTTATTATATTAATGCAACAAAGTGAAATTAATAGAGTAAAAGAAAGAGAGTTGTACCTGAGCTTACCTATGTTGAGTAGGAATTGATGTAGACCACATGCTAAACTGTACTTCATGTGAACTTACAATGGAACATGCATAAATAAGTCCTTACATTAGATGAAAATTTGAAAGCAAAGAGAATATACTTATATTTCAAATAACAAATATTAAATACACCTATTTGGGTATGTGAACCATTGTGTTTTATGATGCAAAACTATTAACTGGAGAGGGTAGCATCCTTGGATATTTATTCTTTATAAAAATCTTGGATTATGTTGTGCATGTTCCAATCTTGATTGGAAAGAGATTATGCTTAAGAACTCATGATGTGTTTGACTCCATTATCATGAAACTCAAGATAGTAAGGTGTTTTGGACTCCTTTTATGAAAAACAATAGATCATTCTAGTGTAAAATTAGTGAAAAAATGTGGATCAATCATTGTAGACATAATAAGTTTCATTTTTGGAGAAAATTGGTGAAAAAAATAGCATGCTTTGAGTCTGGTATATACAATATAGAGAATGACATGATTACCATTCCTTATATAGAACTAGTGTAAAATTAAACAATAAAGTGATCATGTGTTGTCCACATGCCCCCAATATGATATTTGAGAATATTGATTCTAATAATTGAGTAAAAAAAACTAGATTTCTAAGTAAAATTAATTAATATTCTAGAACACATGTCATGCATGATGCCCTAATCTAGGAAAACTTATGTGATTATCTATTTATAAATTTGAAAATTGTTTCTGAGTATCTACTGGAAACTATTTTGTATACTGAGTGAACTTCTAAGAATTATAAAAAATGTTGTTTTTGTATATTGGGATGACAACATGCTATTTTGGACAAACTCGACCTACATTGTTGTCCAAATGGAGTGTTGTTGTTTGAGAGTGATTTCTAAGTAAATTGGTTATGAACTATAGTCAACTAAGAATTTTTTTTCTTTCCTATATGTGTAATGGACTATTTAAACTTAGTGTCTAAGATAAGTCACTATGTATTCTCCCTCTTTTGAGGTGAGTTGTGAAGCCTACACAATAACTTAGCTCAAAATAAAAATTTATACGAATGATGTTATATAAAAGATTGAAATTTGGAGTAGTAATGATAACATTAGAGATCATGGCATCATATTGATAACCTAAGCAAAATAGTAGTGTATGATACATGTATAGTTAAACATACATAGATTCATGTATATAGAGATGTTAGTAATTAGAACACAATGAATAATGATCACATAATGAGTTATTTAAACTAATATATATAAACTTGGAGGAGATGTATGATATACATCATAGCATAAAAAAACTATGAAGATACATGATATCCATCATGGCATCTCAAACTGAGTAAATAAATGTAACAAGAGTCATGGCCATGACACATACACAAAGAGTATGTGAAAAAAAAAAAAAATTAAGAATACTAAGGGGACACATACAAGGGACATGTTAAAATGTCACACTTAAAAACATACAATAAGTCTTATATCTATAAATAAGGATGTTCAAAATTCCACAATCCAAAGCAAATAATACCCACAAATTATGAAGCAAACAAGCAAAACATGATACATGAAATTGATCTACATAAGCAATTTGTAAATTTAGTATATTCAACAACTAAGATATCTAATAAGACATAAATGAGCAATAATGATATATTTTTCATAGTGTATTAAACTAAAGTATGAATAATAGGGATAACTAAATAATGATAATCCCTATGTAAAAAGATGCCCCTAGTGAACTTAATGAGATGTAAACAAGATTTAAAAGGCATGTTACTTGTTCTAATATAAGAAAATAGAGCCTTTTTTCACTAGGATAAGTCCACTAAAATCATACAAAAGTGCAGTGCATAATTATCTAGGTTAGAGTGATTTTGTTTATGTAATTTTTTTGGGTCTGAGACAATATCACCACCTACAACTACATCCATATGTGAAAACTTCTATGTTCTAAATATCACTTAAGTACACTTATGAATCATGTTTGATATAAATTTGGATATTAAGAAGTACTAGATATACTAAAGCAAAAATCAAATGATGTAAATAAACTAGGCATATCATGCATAGGTCTTGATTTTATCCTATCCAAATCAGGAAGGTTATGATATTATTGGTTATTTCATTATTTCTTATTCTATTTTTACTATTTATGAGTTAGAACATGGTGAGAATACATATATTTTATTTTATTTTATTCATCTTTAATAATTTTATACTAGATTTATTTCATTAGCAGGTCATATTATTTTTGTATGATTTCATAATCATTTTTATATATCGGTATTGTTGATGTCACTTCATGATTGAACATAAATGACTGATGGATAATCTAGGTCACTACCTAGAAGGACCACCTAAACATCATGCCCATATCATATATTTAAAAAAACTTAAAGGGTAATCATGTAAGAGCAATATGTCCCCCAAGTCTTATGTTATCAGTTTTGTGATGTCTTATTCTATGTTGTTCTTACATGAGTTAGTCCTATGTTGGCAATCATCATTATCACAAGGTGAATTGTGTTTTTTTTTAAGTGTTAAGGGCTTGTGATGGAATAGGTTAGGTTCTGTCACCTTATTCCACATTAATTAACTCTTATCTTTGTTATAAATCCTTTTTGGAAGGTAAACACATGCATTTGGAAAACTTTGTTTTCACCACTAAATCAAAATAGTGAAAGGAACATTATGGGTTTCTAAAATTTGAAAACATTTTGATGAATAAAAGGCCCATAAAGGGGATCATGGTGGATGTTACCATGCATATTGAACTATATGGGATTTATGATTTGATTTATTAATCATATATTAAATGATTAGGGTTTCAAAATGATTTGAACCATGACTTAAAAAAAAGGTTGGTATTCGAATGGGACATCATTTTTGGTGCCTTGGTCAACTATCAGAGACATTAGAAAGGAACCTAGGTTTTTATGGATTTTCATGCCCATGATAACATTGTATTAATGAGCCTAGTTATTTTAGGAACCATGATGTAAGTATAGAGGAATGGAAACAACATAAAGTGGGAAACAGAAGTGGAGAAGGAAAAATGGAGGTAGGAAAAGAGAGAACATAGCTAGAAAAGAGGAGGAAGGAAAAAATAAAAATAAAAATCAAGGAAAAAAAGAGTAAGAAACTTGCAACATCCTAGTGGAAAAAGTAAGTTTTGAACCTCACACTACTTTTCTCTCATTTTTCAATCTAGAATGTTATGGTAGTAAAAAGGACTCTCTTTTTTGGTTTCCATTTTGTATTCCCATTTGATTATGAACATGATGGACCTTGGAATGTGGTTGAGTTTTAGAGATTTTATCAATAGATGAGCCATATGTTATTATTTTTGTGCAAAGGGGAAAACCCTAACATGAGATTTTAAGTGTCCCTATTTACATGATTTAGTTGTGGGTTATCAACTAAATGCAAGGCATTACACTTTTTAAAGTGGTTTTTGTTTTTTGGAGGGATTTCAAGCTCATCTCATCCTTAGATGGCATATAGATAAGTTGATGAATCTCAACCACAAACTTAGTTACTATTTATGTGGGATTGTTTGTGAATTTTTTTGTGAGTTTGGCATTTTATCACTATTTATTGAGTCCTTATTTTGGTGGGCATGGTATCTCTCACTCATTTGGTTTTATTTATATAATGTTTTATGGATGGATTTTGGATGTTTCCTTGTAGCCCCTAATCGATGTTTAGGATGGGTAGGGATATTTCCTACCTCATGGATGCTCTCATTAGGGTCGTTTGAATCTTTCATTCAATGTTTATTTTGAAGAAGAGATAAATACAATGATATCAGTCACTTTTTTAGCTCATGCCATTGATTTATGGAGGCATATGAAGTTTAATTTGTATGGCATCATTACCAATATTATTCTATTTGTAATTCTATAGTTTAGTGTCATTAATAATCACATTGTTATGAACTAGTTTAGTTATAATGTTCTATGTAAAATTAATGTCTAATGCTTTAAGTTCAATGCAATTAATATTATGATTTATTATGTATTGTGTATCTTATTCTATCTGTTCTCTTTTATTATAAATGAACTTAAATTTTAGTCTTTTATTATTGACAATATGATCTTAGTGAATACTTATGCTTTCCTTTTATAATTTACAATTTGTACTTTTATGAACATATACTTATGATTCTATGATTACAAATCTCTATTTGGTTTAGTCATTTTTGACTGTGCATTGATGGAAATTTTATTTTTTTCACTTTAGATTGTTGTTATTCACCCTACTTGGCTATAGGTGATGATATAATTACATTTTTACATACAAGGATAGTTTATTTTTAACTATATAATGTTATCGTGTATTGAGTGGATCAATTGGGTAATGATAATGTGAACTCAATGTGACAAGACACTTAGTTTATCTTCTATTTGATAATGTGAATTTGTTATGGCTTATTAAGTAAATAAGTAATTTTATGGTTAGTGGGTAGAAAATTACATAATTTTGAGTATGTGATAGATTTATAATTAGATTGGGTCTACATATTCTTTTGGTTTTATAATCTTATTGTATTCTTGAATTGGTCTTTGTTATTTAATGATCAACTGTGGCATGCTCTTGAAAGTTATAAATTATTTTGAATATTAATGGTAGTCTCAAACTAGATTGCATATAAATGATTTATTCTTTACCCATTTTTGGTTAATACACTATTGTAAAATGAATATATAATTTTAGAAAATTAGATGATGATTAAACACTTTTAGTGGCAATTAGAATTCAAAATCCCAATTTAATCCCTTCATTACAAAAAGTGGAAAGATAACAACTTAGGATTAAGATAGTTTTTGTGAACTCAATTTATGAAATTAAGCCTAAATTGCCATATTAAATATTAATTATGTATGTGAAGTATAAATTTGGGTAATTAATTAAGGATGTTTTATTATAATTATTTATTTTAATGGTAAATTGAATTCCATGTTTTTCATCCAATAAATTAAATATGGAGATGCCATCAATGACTAATGGGAGGTCAATGAGATGAAACCTTTTCAGTTGATAAAACTTTCCATGAGACTACAAGTGGATTCATTTATTGATATTAAATAGTTAGTTTTGATCAGGAATCCTTAATGCCTTGATAGTGTGAAATCACTTACCACGGTTTAATTATAAATGCATTAGACTTGTTAGGATGAGATTAATAATAAGTCCCTAATCATATGGGTATTGATTATCTTCTTGAATCTATGTTTTAGTTTATTTATTTAATTTGAGATCCATTTTTTGTGAAAGTGATTTTTATTAGCTATTAAACAATGAACATTACACACTAAACATGTTTCAATTTTATAAGTAGGCATTTTATTGATAAAGGTTAATTGAGACCATTGATTTTTATAAAAGAGACATGTATCCTCATGGATTGTAAATGGGTATCTAGTAACTCCCTTACCTAACTAAGGTTAATATACTCATTGTAAATACTTGAGGATGTTTGGTTATGCATGCATTACTCTTAGTTGTATGAGGATAATGATGTAATTTGGGTTTAATCTATTTGTTAATAGTAATTCTCTAGTTCACCTTTTACCCCTAGGGTATCTAATCAATCTCATACAAATGGATATAATGGCATTGATAATTACTATCAGCTATAAAATCTATTTGAGATAAGATCAAATGTGTTCTTGTTGTGGCCCTAGTGAAGTGCGATGATACTCATGCTTATATGTTAATAGGTAGATGCTAACCATCACTGATTCTACTTGAAAATCACATTATCATGGTGAATCAATATAGTGCCCAACTTATGAAATTAATGAAACTACATTCAATGTAGAATGGTTTATTTTTGGAATTTGAGACTCACAACCCTAGAAATCAAAACAAAAAAAATTAAGTTGGGTTTTGGGGTTCTTGACAATGGTATTAGAGCTTAGTTATTACACTATGGGTCTATAGGAAACATGTGGAAATTTTATTTTGGTGTTTATTATGATATCTAAGTCACAATACAACATAGGTAATTACAAAAATAGTGCCAACAATGGTAATGTTAGCAATAATGTAGATCACAACAATGTTGATTATCACATTGTCAATCATAATGTCAATATGGATATTGATAATAATGACATCAGAGGTAATAATGGAAATATGCATTGTGAAGAGGATCATGTAATTATTAAAAATAATTTATAAGGTAATTATATGTAGAATTAAATTATACTTTAGGTGTGCTTCATAACATCCAGGTGTAAATTCAAGCCTATGACTAAAGATTGGCAAATTCAGAAAATGTGAATGAAGTAAATGAGAAAGAGGGGGTATCAAGGGTAGAGAATATTATGAAATATGATGTGGTGAATATCATCATTATATATATTAAGATACTCCCTCCATATACCTATTTTAGTGGATAAGCTAATGATGCTATTGAATCATGGTCAGTGAATTTGAAAAAATACTTTACTTTGCATAACATAGGTTCTAACATTAAGGCTTGTATAAGAGCTTACCAATTGGTAGGAGATGAAACATTATGGTGGAAACACTTGTGTGATATAAAATGATATGATCCCATAACTCTATACTAGGATATATTTAAGAGGTAATTCAAGAATAGGTACTTGAATGGGAATTATAAGGAGTAGAAGATTATTGAATTTTAGGTACTAAAATAAGGAACAATGATTGTTCTAGACTATAATAAATATTCCTTAGTCTCTTAAATTATATTAACTACATACATGATGAATAAACCGAGGTAAAATAGTTTAATTTGGGCTTTCATGAGGTGTTAATGCATGATGTTAACATGACAAACCCTCAAAATTTGGATGTTGCCATAAAATTTGCACATCGTGTATAGGAAAAATAAAAGTCTCACCACAATGAAAAAAATATTATTAGAATACTATGATAACATTTAATCCTAATAAAGGTGATTCTAGGTACAAAAACAATTATAATTTTTTATAACTCTAACATGGGTTCTGAACCTCAAAATTTTGTAATGCATCTTGATGGAAATCAAAATAAACAACAAACCAACTCATGTGGCCCTACCACTGGAGTAAAGTATATTTTTTCCCTCCAAAATTAGCTATGGAATGTGATTATAATCACTAAAAAAAAAATTTCCCATAATTTAAGGGTAATCATCTTGAGAATCAATGAGTTTATGCTATTATGGATAATAGAATGCTAATTTTTAGGCTATGCCTATTGAAACCAAAGGTATAATTTATAGTTTTTTAGTAGACATCTTCATTGATTTTAGAGATACTAATAGTTTCATTTCCACTTAGTTAATACTAAATTCAAAATAAAAATATTTGATTTGAGAAAAGGATGGGAGATAGAGTTTGTCTCTAACAAGAGGGTGGTTGTTTTGACATTTTTAGAACATGTTGAATTAGATTTAAGGGTCTTTAAGACTCAATAAAATATGCTTTCATCAACCCTTGGATCCTATGACCTTATTTTTGGCATGGATTTAACACAAAAACATCAATAAAATCTTTATTGTTTTAGTAATAAGGTGCAATGGCTTGATGACTGGGGTAATCTGATGGAAAACCAAGACATAATAAAGCTTGTGGCTAGAAAAAATCTATCACAATTTTAGATGAAAAAACTATTATAAAAGGCTAAAAATTATACACAATACAATTAAATAAGCTCTCTAAAGATAATAAGTCCATATTAAGAGATTATCCTATGTTAAGGGAGTTTGAGGATATATTCCCTAAAGAAATTCTAGGCTTGTCTCCATAGAGTAAGTTATATTTTTCTATTGATATAGTACTTGTATTAGTACCAAAATCCAAAGCTCCATATAAAATGAATGTGGATGATCTTATGGAACATAAAATTTAGCTACAAGATTTACTAGAAAAAGGGATAATTAGGTAAAGTGTATCACCTTTGGGGAGCCCCAGTTGTCTTATTTAAGAAGAAAGATGGTAGTTTAAGGATTTACATTGAGTATCAGATGCTTAACAAGGTCACTATCAAGAATAAATACCCCATTCCAAGAAATAAAGATATTTTTTAACAAATGAAAGGTTTTGTTGTGTTATCTAAAATTTATCTTCAATTGAGGTATCACCAACTATGCATAAAGGATGAAGATGTGCATAAGACAAATTTTAGAACAAGGTATGGTCATTATGAGTTTATGGTTATGCTATTTGGTTTAACCAATGTTATTAATACCTTTATGAATTTGATGAGAAATGTGTTCAAGGATTTTTTTGATCACTTTATGCTAATGTTCATAGATGAAATTTAGGTTTATTTCAATAATGAGAAAGATGATGAGCAACACTTACACTTAGTATTGTAAATGCTAAGGTAGTATAGGTTGTTTGGAAAGTTGTTTAAGATCTCATTTTTCCAAAATGAAATTCATTACTTGGGACACATCATCTCAAGGTAAGGTATCTTAGTATACCCTAATAAAATCCAATCCATTATGGAGTGGCTAGCTCTTAAAAATGTGTAACTTCATGGGTTTAACATGTTATTATAAAAGGTTTATTAAAAACTTTTCTATAATTTCTAACCCTATCACTTCTTTACAAAATAAAGGGATACAGTTTGTGTGGTGTCATTAATGTGAGGAATCCTTCCTAAAGTTGAAATATCTATTAAATTTATCTCCAATCTTTGTTATACCAAATCTTAATGGGAATTTTGAGATCTGGGTTGATACTTATAAAGTGGACATTGGAGCTATTTTACCAAAGATGGAAATTTTGTTACCTACGAGTCACATAAGCTCAAAGTACATAAGCAAAAATAAACAAATCATGATTTGGAATTGGTTATTATGGTGCATGATCTCAAGCAATGGAAGTATTTCCTACTTGGAAAACACTTTAAGGTGAAATCTGATCACCTTTGTCTTATACATTTATTTTAACAAGATGAGATGAATTCCAAGAAATAAAGGTGGTTGGTATATATCAATAACTTCAATACTAACATTGAATATGTCAAAGGCAATAAAAATAGAGTGGCTTATGCAGTCATTATAAGGACATATTTAGTTGCAATTCAGTACTGCAGTCAAATTTTAATATTATTGTACTTAAACATTAGAAAATAGACCCTGAATGTAAAAGAATTATTATTGAGTTAGCCAATGGACATATGGAAAATGTTATAACATTTTAATCCTTGGAATTAAATGAAAATATGAGGCACAAAGGCATAAATTTTATTCCAAATTATACAAATATAAGGGAGCAATCTTGAATGAAGTAAATTCAACATTACATTTTACTCACCTAGGTGTCACCAAGATGACACATGAGTTGAAAAGGTTTTATTTTTGGCTTGAATTAAATAAGGATGTTGTTGTCTTTGTGGAAAAATGTTTGGAATGTCAATGTGTCAAGGATAAACACTACCATCTAGGAGTCTTATTGTATCCTCATAAATTTTTGGAAGGAAAATGGGTTATAATCTCCATGGATTTCATTTATATACTACCCATGATATAATCCTAGTGGTGATTGATAAATTCACCAAAGCTACCCATTTTCATGTTGGAAATCTTAATAATGATGCCCCTACACTTTCTAAGAAGTTTGTGAAGGATGTTTTTCACCTTCATGGTCTTCTTAAAGTCATTATATCTGATAGGGATAAATAGTTTACTTCTCAATTTTGGAAAACCTTGATGTCTACTTTTGGGATAAATCTAAACTTTATTTCAACATACCATCTCAAAAATGATGGCCAAATTGAAGGGTTGAATTAGGTATTGGAAGACATGTTGAGAATGTATGTAATGAATCAATAATAAATGGGAATATTACCTCCATTTAGTTGAATTTTCATATAATAATACCTACCATTCTATTATAAAAATGGCATGTTATAAATCCCTATATGGGTGAAGGTGTATAACTCCCCTAAATTGGGATGGTTTGGAAAAACGGGTCATTTTTAGGCCAAAAACTCTTCATGGGTATGATGAGAAAATGGATCTTATTAAGTAAAGACTCAAATATGCCTTCGATAGGTAAAAGAGCCATGTTGATCTCAAAAGATCACCAAGAGAATTTGAGGTGCATGATAAAGTATTCTTT
Organism: Torreya grandis; assembly: GCA_037957365.1. Lineage (NCBI taxonomy): Eukaryota > Viridiplantae > Streptophyta > Pinopsida > Cupressales > Taxaceae > Torreya > Torreya grandis. Next base: position 14,875 of record JARHVA010009757.1, read on the forward strand.
CAAGTTATACCTAATAAGAGTTCAATAATATTTGGCAAAACAACCAAACTAGTTCCAAAATATTTCATTCCATTTAACATAGTGGATACGATTAGTCATGTAGCCTAATATTTATCTCTTCTTTCATCTCTCTAAAAAATACATCATGTGTTTCATGTGGAATTATTATTCAAGTATATTTATAATCTTCTCATGTTTTCGACTATAATAATATCTAGATGGTAGAAGAGGATATGATTTAATTGGACCCCATCAATATCCTAGCCCATCTTAAACATTGATATATGAAAGATAAAAATTTAACAAGTTCTTATCCAATGGGATCAGCTAAGTGATAGCAATGCAACATGGGAAGATGAGAGTATTTTTAAATAGCATTACCCTTGACTTTTTATATAGGCCCTATGGATGGTGCCTCCTTTATGGGGTTGAATGTCATATCTGACCTAAGTAGACTATGATCATATTGGCTATTTCATTGTTTCTTATGATATTGTTACTATTTATGAGTTGAAACATGATTGGACAACATCTATTTTTTACTTCATGTTTAGTAATTATATTATGTATTTATTTCATTAGTTGGTTATATTATTTATATATGATTTCATGATTAATTTTATATATTAGTACTATTTATGTCACTTCATGATTATAGATAAATGGCTGACAAATGAGCTAGGTCTATGCCTAGAACGACCACCTAAAATCCATGCCATCTCATATAAGTAATTTTTTAAATAAAAATGTAATCATGTAATACAAATGTGCCCACTAAGTCATGTGCTATCAGTTTTATGATGCCTTGTTTTGTGTTATTCTTGCTTGAGATAAATATTTGTTGTTGGCAGCCATCATTGGCACATGGGTAATTATGCTACTTTTAAATGTTAAGTATTTAAGAGGGAATACATTAGGTTTTGTCACATTAAATCTTATCTTGGTTAGAAATATTTGTTGGAAGGAAAGCAAATGCATTTGGAAAACTTTGTTTTGGCCACTAAATTAGACCAAACTTTGTAAACATTTTGTTGAATAAATTACCCATGAAGGGGGTCATGGTGGATGATACCATGCATATTGAATTGCATGGGATTTATTAACCATATTTTAAATTATTATAGTATCAAAATGATTCAAAACATGACTTGGAAAAAAGATTCATATTCAAATGAGCCATTATTTTTTATGCCTTGGTCAACTATTGGAGATGTTATAAAGGAACATATGGTTCCATGGATCACCATGCATAGGACACCATTAAATTAATGATCCTGATTATTTTTGGAACCATGATGGAATTATGAAGGAATGGAAAAAACATGGAGTGATTTATGGAAGTGGAGAAGGAAAAGTGGAGGTGGGAAAAGAGAAAATATCTATAAGAAAGGAAGAAGGAAAAACAAAAAAAACAAGAAAAAATAGAGCAATAAACTTGTAACATCCTAGTGCAAAAAGTAAGTTTCAAACCTTGCATTGCTTTTCTCTCATTTAAAAATTTGGAATGCTATGGTAGTAAAATTGACTCTCTTTTCTAAATTTCATTTTTTCTTCTCATTTTAGTATGAATATGATGGACCCTAGAATGTGGTTGGTTCCAAAGATTTGCTGACTAGATGAGCCATTAGATATTCTATTTGTACAATGGGGGAAACCCTAGAACATGACTGTAAGTGTCCTTATTTACATGTTTGAATAGTTATGGGTTGTTGACTAAATGCATGACATTGAGATTTTAAAAGTGGTTCCTATTATGTGGATGGATTCAATATCATCTCACCTATAGATGGCATATAAATAAGTTGATGAATCTCAACCACAAACTCAATCAATAGTTATGTGGGTCTATTTATGCATTTTTTTGTGAGTTGGGTCTTTTGTCATTGTTTGTTGATTCCTTGAATAATTGCATGTCAGTAAACTTTGTAAATTGGTTCCTATTATGTGGATGGATTTCAATCTCATCTAACCTATATATGGCATATAGATAAGTTGATGAATCTCAACCACAAAATTAGTTAATATTTATGTGGGTCTATTTATACATTTTTTATGAGTTGGGTCTTTTGTCAATGTTTTTTGAGTCATTGTTTTGGTGTACATGGTCTCACTCATGCTATTTTGGTTTCATTTATTATATGTTTTGTTAGATGTCTTTTAGATGTTGCCTTGTAGCCCTAGACTAATGTTTGGGGTGTGTAAGGATATTTATTACCTCATGGATGGGCTCATTAGGGTCATTTAACTCTTTCATTTGATCTTGATTCTATAGAAGAGATAATTTTAGAGATAAAATTCACTTATTTAGCTCATGCCAATGATTTATGCAGGCACATATGGTTAAATATCTATGGCATCATTGATAAGATTCTTTTATTTGTAATTTTATAGCTTAGTGTCATTCATAAACACATTATTATGAAATGGTTTAGCTATAATGTTCCATATAAATATAAAGTATGATTATTTATGTTCATTAAAGTTAAATTTATGATTTAACATGTATTGTGGTTCTTGTTTTATCCATTCTCTTATGTTGTAGATGCACTCAAGTTTCAATCTTTTATTATTGGCAATATGATCTTAGTGAGTTATTAAGCTTTCTTTTGACTACATATAGTTTTTACTTCAATGAACATATAATTATGATTCTTTGGTTGTGAATATATATTTGTTTTAGTTTTTTTTACTGTGTATTGATTAAAATCCCATTTCAATCAATTTATAATGTTTCTATTTTCCCTACTTGATAGTAGGTGATGATATAATTGCATTTTTACATACAAAGATAGTTGATTTTTAAATATACAATTTTATAATGTATTGAATGGATTGATTGAGAAATGGTAATTCAAACTCGATGTGGCAATACACTCTATTTTTATTCTATTCTATAAGAAGAATTTGTTATGGATTATTGAGTAAATGCTGAGTTTTATGGTAAGTGGGTAGAAAACTATTACATAATTCTAATTATGTCATTGATTTATAATTAGATTTGGTTTGCATATTATTTTGGTTTGTTAATGTTATTGTAGTCCTAAATTGGTCTTCATTCTTTGATGATCAACTTTGGCATGCACTTTAAAGTTATAAATTTTTTGAATACTAATGGTGATCTCAAAATAGATTGCATATAAATGATTTCTTTTGTACCCCTTTTTTTTTAATGCATGTCTATTGGGAAATGAATTAATCATTTGAGAAAATGTAGTTAATGATTAAATTATATTGGTGGTAATTAGATAGGTAGGTGTTGAATACTGAGTAAGGTAGTTTATATATGAATAGGTAAATGTTGACTACCAAGTAAGGTGAGTATAGCTAATTCTACTTGAATTTCACATTCTCATGGTGAATCAACCTAGTTTCAACCTCATGAAATTGTTGAAACTATCTTCAGTGTAGAATGGTTGATTATTGGAATTTAGGACTCACAACCCTATAAAAAAAAATGTAGTACAGTTTTGGGGTTCATGATAGTTTTTATAATTTTTGAATATTATATTTTTTTGTATTTTTGAATAAATACATATGTATTTTTATATTTTGAAATGCTTAAGTATAACACTACCATAGATGCATAATTTTCACATTAGGTTCACCAATATGTTTTATTAAAACTAGGATTAGGAAATGGATCTAATATAATTTAGACAAACTACTAAGTAAAATTAGAATGTATTAGATATGTAATAAATCACATAATATTGATTCAAAACTTACTATTTATAGAAATATGATAAAAGGGCAAGTACCAAATAGGAATAACTTAGCTAGAAACTAAATATGTAGGACTTTGACTATGATTGTGAACATTTTCATAAGGCTATGAGAGATCATTATGAGTCAAGAATAGGGATTCACATCTTCTTGGGATAAGGCCATTCTATTTATATGAGATTGACCTATGTTGGTGTGTGTAGGGAGTACTAATGTTTGGTGTATTTTTTTTCTCTTTGTGTGAAATATGATAGTTTTGCCATTTCTTTTAGGTCTTATGTGTGTGAATAGAGTCACTTGATTCATTGAAAAAGTAATTGCACACCTTTTTCTTCACTTAGAACCCTATCTCAATAGATAATGAGGAATTAAAAAAAATGGAAAAAAGGTTAGTAGTTGAAGTTGTGCTTGACTTGAACACCTCTTGTGTTGAGCATTTCTACATAAAAATACTCTAAAGAGAGATCAAATTCCATGTAGTTCTCCCATGATATGGTGATTTTCATGAAATATGGTGTAATGTTATATGTTAGTGTAATCCTAATGTAATTATTTGTTTTAATAATGGATTGTGACCTTGGAGGTGTATTTTGACTTAGCTCAGGGATGTTTGGGCTATGTGGACTAAGAATTAGGAAGAATAAATTATTTCCTCTCAATGTGCAATTAGATGTTCTAGTGAATTTTCATCATATGAACCTCTAGTGAGAAAATGATTAGAAATTTTAAATTTATAGTGATATTTTTGGTAATTCCTATAATAAGACTTAAGAAACATGTGGGATGACCCATTAGGTGAACTTGAATTTTATAAATTATCCATTATTTTTTGGGAGGATATGGTTGGTAGATTCAAACACTATTACCAAGGGGGATAGTCTTGAAAGAGTGACCTTGCATAAGAAGCAAAGATAAATAAGTTTGAAGCATGAATTAGTTAAAGGATGAGCTTAATAAATTTGGAATGAGGAATATGAGTATTCAATATTAGACTTACTTAAATATTAGGATTGCTGGGATAAAAGTAGAGGAATAACTTTTTAAGACCATAGAATTTGGAATGAGCTAAGTATGTATAAAAAGATGGTTACAAGTCCATTATTTTAGCATTAAATGTTAATTTTAGTGACTACATTTACATCATTATCATGTGTTATTTATCTCATGATTAGTATATAATATTTTTATTTTTATATCATAAATGCATTTCAATGGTATTCATGAGTGTTATGTAGGACATACATATTTTCCCATGGATTAAGGTATTAAAATTTCCTCTACCCAATATATTTATTTAATTAGGGGCATCCTATCCACATGTGACATTATGTACATGTGTTATCATTATATGAATCTTCTAATGTTGGGATTTATATTATTTTCAATTGTCTTGCTATCATATTTATCTTACATTGTGTACATGAATATGTTTTAGATTAAAGGTAAAAGCAGGTTTTGAAGGGACCCCGAAACCCTTTACAACAAAAGATAACCTTAAGTTCGAAACACCAAAAAAGGTACAAACCAAACTAGGTAAAACAGGAACCTGAAAACAGCAGAAACGACCAGATGTTTCCGCTGACACAACACAGAACTAACTATCAAAAAATAGGAACAACATTCTACAACCTTCTAAAAAAAATAATTACCTTTTACATGAACGAAGGTTCATATCTAGAGGGGGGACCAAAGGCTTAGACTTCTTCCTTTTCACAGCGGTCCAACCATCCTCTACCTTAGCTGCCTCTGTCATCCATACCTCAGGTAACAGAGGTTCATTAAGCCCAATGGGTACAGCTGACTCATCTATATCCTTATGATCACCATCCAAAATTTGGTTCTTAGGTTGATCCTCCAAAATAGGGGGAAAGGCCATAGTCTCCACGACCTTTGGCTTTGAAAGATCTTTAATCTTAGTCTCCTCAGGACCATCTAAGGAGTCTTTTTCCTGTGGCTCCTCCTCAATCTTCGGCTCGGAGTGAATGCTTTCTTCCTTCTCAGAAACAGCCAGATCTTCCATAGGTTGATTAATTATATAGTGTTATGAAGAAGCATTGGCCCACCAAGAATGTGGTCTTCTAGACTTTGTAATCTTTGTCAAACAATGAGCGGCCAGATGACCCATTTGGTGACATCTTTTGCACCTAAAAGGTACACCCTCAAAATCCAACACTTGTGTCCAAGTTCCCCTTAGGGAGTCCAGGCAAATCACCTCTGGAAGACCTTTTGAAACATCCATTTCGACCATAAAGCGAGCACAGGTCGAATGAATATGTTACTATATAGGATGTGATGACTTTACATATGTATGGTTTGGACTACATTTATAGTTATATGTTCCATCGATGGTATGATTGGTACACAATATATTTAATATTTTTTGTCTATTATGTAGGGAACTTGGCCCTTGTGTGAAAATTTGTTTGAAAATATCCATGAAATATTATTTGGTATGTGTGATATTTGAACAAGTGTATTTGATTTTGGCCCTTGACCCTTTATTAGGTGTGGCATTTGAACATGTCCCTTATTTATGACATCATCCATGTCCTTAGCTATTGGCCCTAGGCCCTATGTTGTGTATGACATTTTAACATGTCATGTTGACCATTTTCACTCACCATGGAAGAGCAACACCTGAGTTTCAAGGCTTTAGATAGCCTATGGGTTCTCAAAGTTTAATCAATTTGGGGAAAATAAAATGAGTATGGGATCAAGCCTAGATGAGTTTCAACACTTAGAAATTTTTAAGAAGTCATCAAGCATGTAGGATTTTTCTTAGCCTCCCTTTCAACCTTCTTGATGAACACAAATCACTCCCAAAGCATACAGGGGTCGATAAATAAAAGAACTTAGTTGATTTTACAAAAAATGCCCAATTCCACATGCCACTCTCTTAGAAGTCCCAAGCCTATTTAAAAGTCTTTTAAAGACTTAGTTAATTTTAAAGAAGTTACCTAATGAGGTAATGACATTAACAAATCCATATGAAATTGGGATGCTTTCACATGTTTCAATCTTAGTAACCTAATGACATGGAACCATCCATATAAGTTTAAATCTCTCTAGGATTAGTAGGATGACACCACATGATGAATTCCCCCTGCCCCACTCTCCTAGATATTTACATACATCTCAAATTGTATGTCAGACCCCCATGATAGCTGGTGAAAAGGATGGTACCACATATCATAATCTTGTTGCTTCATGACCCTATGGTGGTCCATGCAAACCCAACATTATGTTAGGGAAAAAGGTGAGTGAGATGTTATCATGTGTTGAAATATCACTTCACCATATGAGAAATAGTCAATGTTGCATTTAAAGACTCACTTGATCAAAGAAGTGAGAAGGAGCCACATAGAGATGGAAAGCCCTAATTACATAGTGACAAGAGCACCCAATGAATAAGAGAGCACCAGTTGACACTTGATAGATCCTAGCCAACAAAACCTAGGGAAAAGTTAGGCAAGTAAGAAGCTTCCATGTGACCCAACTAATATATTTACAATAGAGAGCCTAAAGTAATTAGGGAGATGACATGTGAAGGCCATGGACTATGGTTAGGGATCAATGGGTTAAAGGGGTGATGTGGATAAGTAACAAAGGAAAAAATAAAAAAAATGGTTCCATGTAATTAGTGAACAAGCCTAAAATTGATGGCCCATTTTATTGGTAAGACCATCATTATCAAGATTTATAAAATTGAAACATGATAGCTTGAAGATCATAGAATTATGATATATTTGACTTGAGAGACATTGTATTTAGCACAATGAATTGGATTAAGTCCAAATATATAGAATTTAATGATAATATATCTAATATTATTAAGGCATGAGTGATACTATCAAGATTAGATCATTATCAGAATATGTAGGATAAAGATGAGTTTTAATGACAAACATGATGTGGAGGTCTAAAGGGAGTAGAATTGAAATAAGAAGGGGTAGAATTATGCCAATATCTTCCAAGACAATATTTCTTGAGATTTATAGCTGCATTCTTATACACATAAGCTTAAAAACTAAATTGGGGTCATTGAATGATTAAATATTGGTTGATCCAAAAATAATAAGAGAAGATGTCAAGCTAACAAATTCAAGTTTTGATGAAATCATCACCATGCCTCAAGGATGTAGTCAAAATTATGATTACTTTTTTCCATCCTTATCAAATTTTTAGAGAGATTATATGCCTCCATTTGTTATCTTTAATTTAATTCTCTCAACTATATTTATGATTGCAATCAATGACCCATGGACTTCCCATTGCTTACAAAAGCCTAGGTCTTACATTGTAAAAGGGTTAACATTTATAGGCATGATAATGTTACCAAAATTTCCCTCCATGAGCCTCTTTACTACTTGAACCTTTCATTTTAATGAGAATCAAGTTCACCTCCTTCCTTTCTTCTTATATTATGTGTGTATCTTATGGTTTGTTGATCTTTTCATGTGGATGATGTTGTCCCTTTAATTTCCATCCATTCCCCAACACCTCTATGCAGAACCTAGATTTAACTTATAGTTTATATGTTGAGTGAATATAGGTCTATAGAGACACTATATGTGGATCATTTGTCATCCATATTAGTGTTGTATTATGTCCTACACTTTTATGAAAAATATTTATGTAATTAGAATCTCCATTTGGGAGTCTATGTGATATTTTATCATCTTCTAAGATTTTTAATGTGTTCTTCAAGGCCTATAGAGTTGCTCAATCTTGTCTTGGTGCATCACAATTATATTTTCATCATCCCTTCTCTCTTTTCCCATAATATTTTTAGACTTAGGATAAGTTGTAGATTTACATTCATTTTTTTTAGTCTTTCATGTTGATCCTAAATCAAATGAATTTAAGTTATAAGTAATATGGCCTTATCTGGAGGTTTGTCCCAAAGAGAAATGGTATCCCACATCTTGGGGGATTATTCCATTGTCTCATTGAACCATATTCCAATTTAGGGAGTGTACGGTTTGAGTGATAATAGTTTATGGCATGCTCGATGGAACTAATTTCAAATTTTGGCTAAGAGATTGGTGTTACTCCTAGTGATTCAAGTGTTGAAGACACTTTTTAGAACACCTAAAAACTCCAAACATTCTTGATTCATAAATATTAGCCTTTTATCTATATGTCAAGACATACAAGATCATCTTCAAGGGGTACTAGTTTTAATTTCATTGGGTTACATATAGTTTCTAGAAGAAGAGGAGTTAGAGTATTTTTTTTCTGTCAAAAGGGCTAGCAATGCAAGACAAATTTATCTTATAACTTTTTATATACCTTCATTTGGATGATTTCCTATGCACATAGGAAGACTATTCCCCATCCCATTTATGGCTATTATCTGAAACCAACCCCATATTCCCTTTAATGTGGGTATCCCACTAATCCTTCCCTAGTGATGATATTCCCATAAATTCTCTTAAGATCATCCCTAATTTAATGTATAACATTATACTACATCAATAGAGCATATACAAGATTTTGTAAATATTTGATCCATCCATAATGTGACCAAATAAAATGTCATAGTGTGACTCCTTGCCTCATCTTTGAAAGGTATGGTGATACAATGGTATCAAGGTTTAATGTTGAATTATACTCAAAATTGGGATGAGCTAGGTGTGACACTATGTAGATAATTTGAGGAAAAGAGTGACCACATGTCACTAATGGAATAGCTCACAACCATCAAAATATCTCCACACAAGTAGATGGTCAACTTCAACTTCAAATTCTAGAAGACTTGGGACTGATTTCCACTCTTGGTAAGGCCAAATCCTAACATTACATTCTTATAATTTTTAAGAGCATTAAAGAATGATGTGTCCATAATGATCCAATTTGTGTATGGCATAGTATTACCAAATGCATATGAGGTTATTATACACACAAAAAAATTCTTGATTCAAGTAGGGAAAATTATGCCCAAACCCCTTATGATCTTATATCTTGAGCCCCCATGTACATGTTCACATGCCTTTCCCCCCATTTAAACTCTATCCCCCATTTTTGTTACTTTCATCCCACTAGTTCCATCAACATCTATACCTTTGAGTGAGTTGCATGAAGTCAAGTCCTTATTGAAGAGCTTTGGAAATGAGCTGATATCACTTAAAAGTTAGTAATCATATCATGTTAGGACTTATCAAACCTTAAACAGATAGTATTAATCAAACATGCCTCCCTACCAACATACTTCTCAGGATCAAAACTATCTCACATATAATAAACTGCCTTACATGCCAAATTCTAACATTTTGATCACCTTTACATTTCTCAAGTCCATATATAACAATATGGTGTAGGACTATGAAAAATGCTATCCATACAATCAGTTGCATGATCAAAACATGTGTATGAATGGAGGGATAAATTAGGAACTCATAATGCAAAATGTGCCACCACCTTAAGAGCCTCTATCTAATTAATACTAACTAATGGATGAACCACAAGAATGAAAATAAGATCAGTGTAAATCTACCCTCTTAAATTGGAAAGAGGGTGATTTCAATTATGTGAATAAGAATGATGTGTTGAATGCAAGAAGAAACCCAATTGATTTTAACATAATATTTAGGAAGAGAGTAATGGTGGAGGAACCTTCTTCTTCAATGCCTTCAACTTTAGTGCCCCAAGTCTAGAACATAGTTACCCAAGTCAAAACACATACATAACCTTTCATGTACATAGGATAAGGTGAAAGATAAAGAGCCATCCCCATACTAGTGCACAGGTGTGAGAAGAGGCTATAATTCCAAAGACACATATTAAGTGTACTCAAATCCCCTTTAACATAGTTGAGTAGATGAATAAGACTAGACTAAACATTTCCATGTGGGATGCTCTTTCTATTCCTTCCCAAAGGAATTTGCTATAGGATTACCTAAGAAGCTTCCAACCTCATAAACCATCATAGACTACATCTACTATACACACAAGTCTATATCAAACTTAGTAAGAAGTACATAGAAATAGTATGCCACACCCATTATACATCTATTTGATCATTTATAAGCATCTCATACATAATTTTATGATATATTTGGGTATGAGCAACTCAATCATGTTGAATAAACTAACATACATGTTAGGGATAACATATTTTCCCATATTAATATGGGTCACCTAATTAGATGGAATAATAATTAAAACTATGGGAATTATCAAGCATCTAATTCTCACTCTACACACATGTATGAGCCTTTCTATTGTGTAATACATCACAAACATTAACTTACCCCCTTACATTTATATATTCCTCTCCTCAAATTTGACTATGAATATGGGTATATATCTATCCTCAGACTGGTATCACATGTTACTTAGAACTAGATATGAGACTAAGGTGACCATAAAGGCCAAGCCTATTTTGAAGAATCACATAAATCCATACACTCATATCCTAGTTGATGAAAACTACACTTTGTTTAACTAAGAGGATAATTCAATTCTTCAGGAGATTGGCATACCCCTTAAAGAGGTCTTAGATGCCTTACTTGATGAATGGGTGCATGAGAATTATGAGTGCGACCTATAAAAAAATGGAGAGGAAACATTTCTAGGCACATATTGCATTATCAATGAAGATGCCTTGTTTCCTAAACTTGTAAAGGCATAGGAGGACCTCAAAGGATATGGAAATTATACTTCAATGTATCCCAAGGCAAAAATGGCATAGGAGCTAGTGTTGTAATAGTCTCCCCTCAAAAGGAAAAATATTTCCATGCATTTATAATGTAGTTTGGATACACAAATAATGTTTCCAAATATGAGGCACTAATATAGGGTCTTCAATTGGTGAATAAGAAAAGAATCAAGGTTTTGAAATCTTTTAGAGATAAGGAGTTGTTGGTAAACTAGGTTAAAGAATGGAACATGTCCAAAAATAAACTACTAAGATATTATAAGCATAGGGCATGGGACATGATTGAAGGGTTTGATGGTTTCAATATACATTATATACTAATGTCATGAAATGATTATGATGATAGGCTCTCAACCATGGGTGCACAATATGACCTCTCATGTAGTATAAATAATGAGCTTGAATAGCTTGTAAAGCTTGTAGTCAAACCAGTATTCCTATAAAACATAATTAATTGGTAAGTGTTTGAAAGTGATGATCAATTTTTTTGCTTCCTTCAAGATGAAACCAAGTTTTTCACCAACTATAAAATGCAACTCCAAACTTAATATGAGTTGAAAATCATTCAACTAAAGGGAAACAAGCTACCTAAATGGTTAATCACACTTGAAAGCATATTAAATTCTGATGACTAACTAAAGGGCAAGAGGATAAACATGATGGTAGAGGAATAAATATTCAAGTCAATGGCCATCTCTGATGATAAGATCCTAAAAGCTGATAAGGTATGTTCCCCATCTAAAATTGAAGAATTCATTGAGCTAAGTAGAAGATATGATGATATATTTACATGGAGCTACCAAGGCCTTAAAGGCTTTGATATAGGTTTAACCCAACATACTATTGAGCTTGACCCTAGTATGAATCCACTAAAGTATTAGTAAAGGTTATTTAACCCTAAGCTTGAGCCCTTAATGAGGAATGAGCTCTAAAAAATCATCAAGTCCAACATAATATTTCTAATCAAACATTTCTCATGGGTGGCCAATCTATTCTTAGTGCATAAAGAATAATAGAGAGATTTGCTTATGTGAAGATTTCAAGGACTTAAACAAATCCTCCCTCAAAGACCACTACCCATCTTGCCAATGGAGAAAATTCTAAAAATAGTCATAAGCACACAAATGTTTTCACTGCTAGATGGTTATTTAGGCTATAACTAGGTACTTGTGTAGGAGTGTGATCAATTTAAAGTAATATTCACTACTAAGTGGGTTACCTTCACATACCAAAGGATTCCATTTGACTTGATAAACATAATAGCTATGTTCCAGATGGCCATGGATATGGCATTCAAGGGACTCCTTAATAATATCATCTTGGTTTACCTTGATGATATAATTATTTTCTCCAAGAACACAATGGATCACTTGGGTCACCTAGAGTAAGTCTTTGAAAAATATTAAGAGTTTAGGAGCTCTCTAAACCCAAGAAAGTGTGTATTCATAGTACATGAAGGCAAACTTTTAGGAAATATCATCTCTAAAGAGAGAATCACCATGATCTTGAATGAGTTGAGTCCATTCTATCACTCCATGTCTTAGGTCACAATAAGGGTATCCAAATATTCTTGGAGAAAATAAACTTTGATATAATATTTATGCCAACTTTCAAAACTCTAATCAAGCCCCTCACAATAATGATCAATAATATCACTACATTCCATTGGACCCAATAAGGCCAAATTAGTTTTGAGGTTATCAAGCATGCCATCATAGAGGATCCCATGTTGATAAACCTAAATTATGATAAGGATTTCATCCTTTATGCATTTTTTAGATCTAAAGGTATCTCAACCATCCTTGTGCAATATAATAATGACCAAATAGATTAGCCTATCACTTTCTTTATCCAAGCACTCAAGGATTATGACCTAGATTATAGATTTATAGAGAAGCACACCCTTACGATAATAAGAGTGCTCAAGAAGTTCAAGAATATGCTCTCCAACAAAAAGATAGAGCTTATGATCTCACACTCGAGTATAAAGAGTTCTTACTCAATAAGGACATTAGTGATAAAAAAGTTTGCTAGGTCATAAAGGTGATGGAATATGACATAGACATCCAAATCACCAAGCTAGTGTGAGGTAAGGGACTCTATGAGTAGTTATCATAGGATGTGAATAATGAAGAGTGCATATTTATTACACTATTTAAGATACAACTAAAATTCCAAGGTACCCCTACAAGCTGTATTAAGTGCATAAAGATCTTCCTTTAGATTAGTGCATATCCACAAGACTTGAATAAATATAAGTACAAGCATTTTATGTTATAATCAATTCTTTATGTGTTTGTCAGTGGTGTGATTTTAAGAAGAGATACCAATGGAATCCTCTTGTGATGTATAGAGTATAATTAGGTGAGTAATATCCTCAAAGAATTCCATGATGGTTCATTATGAGGCCATTACTCACCTAAAACCATTGTGATGAAAATCATGTAAGTTGGCTATTATTAGCCAAATCTATTCAAATATGCACACACATGGGTGAAAATTTTCAAAATGTGTGCCTTTTTTGTAGGTAAACAAAAATTGGCAACCCTAGACCTGTATCCACTACAATATAATCAACTCTTTACATAGTGGGGCATGGACTTTATCATCCTGATAAACCTACCATCAAGTACTAGGCATAAATGGATCCTCATGACAACTGACTAATTCACAAGGTGGACAGAGGCAATAACACTCAAGGAGGATAATTAGGTTTCCATCCTAAACTTCTATGAAAGCATTATTATAAGATTTGGCATTCTGGCCACTATTATCTTAGATAATACACTAGCTTTCTTTGAAGCCAAGATCAATGAATAGGTAGTCAAGTATAACATCCATATGTGCACATCTTCAAAATATTACCCTCATGGTAATGGTTTAGGTGAATAGACTAACAATAACTTGATTTACATTATTGATTGAGCCATTACATATAATTAGTGATCCTGACATACCAAGCTTAAGACAACCCTTTATGTAGACTGAATAACACCCAAATGGGTGTCGGGGAATTCACCCTTCTTGTTAGTCTATGGAAAGGAAGTAAAGTTTCCCACATCTCTCATATTTCCTTCAATGCAGCTAGATCATTAATTATAAGTATGTGAGAGAGACCCTATGATAGTAAGATTAGCTAAGCTAATGGAGCTCAAATAACTCAGGGCATAGGCCATCCATACTATTGAACTTCAATAGGTGTAAAACAAGAGAAAATTTGATAGAAGGGATGCTAATAGAAGCTTAAATAAAGGAGAATTGATACTCAAGTGGAATATAGATAGAGTAAAGGTTAGGAAACATACAAATTTAGACATTATATGAAGCAACCTATATACAATAGCTAGTTTTAAGCAAGCCAATGCATACCAACTTATAAGGCCAAGTAGAAAAGTATTATCTATCCCCATCAATAGGATTCATCTCAAGAACTATCTATGATGATCATGAGTACCCATGTAAATAGTAGTTTAATTGTATTTTATTTCCTCTAATTGTTGTGGCATAATAACTTACTCATTTTATTTCCCTAAGTGATTTGGCACTTTTATTTATTTCTATTCTTGCTTTCATTATCTGTTTAGAGGTGAATTTTAATTTAATTTTTTCAGTGGACTAAACAAGTTATAGTAGGGTTGTGTTCTTAGAATTGAGAGTTCTAAAGGCTTATATGACTCCATACCTAATGGATTAATTCAAATGATTTTGGTTTCTCTCTTAACAGGCAAGCACCTCATAAAGGTCACTATAAATGTTAACCATTTTTGGTCACCATGGAAGAATAACACTTGATTTCATCAGTTTAAGGCTTTGAATAACCCATAAGTTCTCAAAGTCAATTAATTTGGGGAAAATAAAATGAGTATGAAATCAGGCTTAGATGAGTTTCAACACTTGGACATTTGAGGAAGTCATTGAGTGAATAGTAGTCTTCCCAACCTCCATTTCAACATTCCTAGTGAACACATAACACTCTTAGATCCTATAAGGGTTGAGCATAAAAATGACTTAGTCAATTTTATAAAAGCTGCCTAGTGTCATGCATCACTCTCTTGGTAGTCTCAAGCCTATTCAAAATTATTTTAAATACTTAATCCATTTTCAATAAGTTTCCCAGTGAGGCAATGATGTCAATAAAGCCTAAGGTAAATAAACAAGCAGGATGATTCGACATGTTGCAATGCTAGTGAACTAGAACCAACCATACAAGTTCAAATCCATTTAGGCTAGTAAGTTAATGGGATGACACCACATGGTGAAATCATGCTACCCCACTCTCCCATAGCTTTTCATATAACCCAAATAATATGTTAGATCTTTAGGTTATAAGGTGAGTGGGATGGTACCACATATCATGATCTTGCTACTCAATGGACCTAAGGTGGTTTGTGCAAGCCCAATCATGTGTTAGGGTAGAAAGTGAGTGAGATGTTACCACATGGTGAAATATCACTTCATCATAAAATAAATAATTAGTTATAAATTTTAAGACTTATCCAAATAAATAAGGAGTGAGAAGGAGACACATGGACATGGTAGGCCCCAAGTATATAATGACATGAGTGCCTAATGAAAAGGAGAGCACTAATTAGCACTTGAAATATCTTGACTGATAAAACCCAAGGAAAGAGTAGGCAAGTAAGAAGTTGTGATGTGGCCCAACTAATAGATCTACAATGCATATCCTAAAGTAATTATGGAGATGACACATAGAGGCCATGTACTATGGCTAGGGTTCAATGTGTTAAAGAGGTGACATGACCAAATAACAAAGGAGGTGATGAACAAAATGGTGCTATGTCATCAGTGCACAAGCCTAAAATTGATGGTCCATCCATACATCAATACCATCATAATAAATATTTACAAAATCAAAATGTGGTGGCTTGAGGATCGTAGGATTAGGAGATAAATGACTCAAAAGGATGTTTCAATTAGTACAATGAATTGGATTAAGCCTAAATCTATAGAATTTAATGCTAATATAGATAATAGCATTAAGGTGTAAATAAGACTAGTAGGATGAGATAATATCAAAGCATGTAGGATGAAGAAGCATCTTGATTACAAGCATGGCATGAAGGTCCATAGGGAGTAACATTGAAAAAAAAATGATAGAATTATGCCAAAATCTTCTAAGGCAATAATTCACTAAGGTTTACAACCATATTATTATACACAAAAGATTTCAAACTAAATTTGGATCATTAAATGATTAAATGTTGGTTGCTCCACAACTAATAAGAGAAGATGTCAAGCTAACATATTCAAGTTTGAGGCAATCATCACCACCCATCAAGGATGCAGTCAAAATTTTGATTACTTTTGGCTACTTATATCTAATTTGTAGAGAGATTATGTGCCTCAATTTTTGATCTTAAATGTAATTATATCAATTATATTTTTTATTGTAATCAATGACCCATGGGCTTCCCATCACCTGTAAAAACCTAGGTATTACATTGTAAAAGGGTCATCATTTTTAGGCATAGTTATGATGCCAAAATTTGCCCTCTAGGAGCTTTATTACTAATTGAACCTTGTATTTTAATGAGAATTGAGTTCACCTCCTTCCTTTCTTCTTTTATTTTGTGTGAATCTTATGGTTTATTGATATTTTACTATGGAATATTTTGTTTATTTCATTACTGTCTATTTCCAATTACCCCTATGCAAAACTTGGCTTTCTCTTGTAGGTTATATGTTATGTGCATATAAGTCTATACAGATGCCACCTATGGATCATTTATCATCCTTCTTGGTGTTGTATTGTGTCCTACACCTTCATGTAAAATATTTATGTAATTAGAATGTCCATTTGGGAGTTTGTGTGATATTTTATCATCCTTTGATATTTTTAGTATGTTCTTCAAGGCTTGTAAAGTTGGTCTATCTAGTCTTGGTGCATCATCAATTTATTTTCAGCATCCCTTCTCCCTTTTCACATAATAGTTTTAGACTTAGGATCAGATGTAGATTTCTATTTAGTTTTTGACATAGTGTTGTCATTGATGTCAATCTAATGTTGTTAATGTCAAAGTATGTTATCATTAATGTCTAGATGCATCTAGTGAAGATGCATGGTGTGTGGGGTATGACCTTCTATGCCTGATATGAAGACTTGGTAGATACTAAAGCAAGCTATGAAGATACCTAATTGAGCTCCAAATATGTTCCATATAAGCTATGAAGATCCACCCAAGTAGCTCTAAAGACATTCTGATGATGCTCTAAATATGCCCAACTATACTCTATTGATTAATATAGTAACTCCAAAGATATTTACTATACATATATAGATTTTCCCTCTTTAGATATCTTATTTTAAACATTATTATTCATAATAATAGTCTAAAATAATCTAATTATGTATCTATATTGATAAAAAATTTGAAGGCAACATGATGATTAATCTAAGGTTGATTTCAAGTTTCATATAAGCTATGAAGATCCACCCAAGTAGCTCTAAAGACATTATGATGATGCTCTAATTATGCCCAACTATAATCTGTTGATTAATATAGTAACTCCAAAGATATTTACTATATATATATATAGATTTTCCCTCTTTAGATATCTTATTTTAAACATTATTATTCATAATAATAGTCTAAAACAATCTAATTATGTATCTATATTGATAAAAAAATTGAAGGCAACATGATGATTATTCTAAGGTTGATTTAAAGTTTCATATCAAGGTAAGCATGTTTTGAAGTAGTAGTCTTTGAATACAAGGTGTCTTGAGAAACATAGTCATATCATGAGCATGTCAATAATGAGAATGAAGTAGTACTTGTAGAGGTATGATATTGTATAAGGAAAGTGAAAGGCATGTAAATCAAGGTGTATAAGCATCAAAGAGTGTTTAAATATTAGTTTCTAAAGTTGACAAGTGTTTGAACCTAGCAAGAGACTTGAGAAGGCTTGTATATAAGTTGCATATTCTTGTACGTGACTAAACATGGTGGCCTAGTGATATAAATACACAGAGGCATAATAAGATGTATATAGTTGATTTAGTATGACTATGAGGCATTATAACACTCAAGTGAGTTATAAGGTGAGCCTACAGGGGTAGGACCTATAGACCTAACATACTAGACTAGTTCTAGACCCTGCTTGACCTAATGAGGTGCTATTGTCAAGACATATGAAGTATGTATGGAAATATTTGAGAATGGTAATAGGTTTTTTGGCATTTATATGATGTGTTGATGGCTTGGATAGTGGATATAATGTTAGTTTCAAGGCCTATTGTGACTTGTAGGTCTGAGGCTTAGAGAACAAAGATAGAGATGGTGGCCATATGAGGTATGAAGATCAGTTTCTAAGGCAAGTGAGAGTATATGAGTATTAAAAAAGGTGATTAAAGTTGTTTTAATCATATTAATGAATTTTAAAGTCATGTTTTAAAGGTTAAGGCATGAAAAAGTGTTTTAATATCTTTTGAGTGCACAAAATGAAGAGTTGTCTACCCGAGAAAAACTTTCAAATATTTAGTGGCACATGTAGCATATTAATGAGGGCCTAAGATATTAATGGTAGATGGGTAAGGGTTATATATCAAATTTTCAAGCATTTTTTTTGAAATGAAGGACTAAGCTTTATGAATGATCATTAAGACTATAAGATGGTTTAAACCCTCAAAGAAGCCTAATAGTGACATGATATGAAATAGCTTATTCTAAAATTATCATAATGGATTAGTTTAGATATTTTATATATTTAAGAATGAATTTAAATATCTCAGTCATCTTCAGGTGTGCTTATCTTGTCAGGAAAGTGAGTTGACCCTATAAAAAATGCCTTATTTCTTGAAGATCTATTGTAGTAGGTAGAGTTGATCGAGTCAAAGTTATTAAATGAATAAAGGTTAAAACTTGAGACTTGTATTATATGTACATGTTGGTTTATAATTATTTTATATCCCTTATGTGTGTTAAACTAGTCATACAAGTTAACCAGTCGCTAAAATGCATAATGGTGCAAATAGTGAGAAAACCAGGCAAAAGTGAGAAGATGATTAGGGATGTGTTATCATTGATTAGGGATGAATAAAAGTGAATTAATATTTTTTTAAATACATTTAATACATTTTAATTTTGGATATAAATTTTTGAGGTTAGTGGATTTAATGAAAATGTTGCTCATAAGTCGACCTGTCTAGTGTAAATAAGACAGTGAAGGTGTAAGGTTGTGAGATTGGTTTGAAAGAAAAATATTACAATATGACCATGTTATATACCTATATAATAATGATATAATTATAATTTAGGATAATAAACATGAATTATGATATTTTTAATGTGCCTACATAATTTTTAAATTCAAAATCACCATGACTAGTCTTCAAGACAAACTGGCAGTTTTAGGTAAACAAGTTACGTCGATGAGTTTGAGAATCTATGCCACGAGTTGATATATATAATGAACATAATTTTTTTTTTGAATTTAATTATATATCCATTATTTTAATAATCTTTTAATTTTTTTTAAGAGGATGAAACATTTAATCCAAAATGGTTTGTCTCGCTAAGTAAGGACTGTGAGAGAGAAGGTTAACAAATTGGTCTGCAAGACCAATAGTTGCCATTAATGGTTATGATATTTTAATTTAGAGTTTATATAAATAGGTTATAATATAAATTTTATTACTTATAATTCCTTTATTATGTTCTATCAAATGTTAAAATTTCATGTTTCAATGATTGTGTTTTGAGATTAGTTGGCATTTCTGTGTGAGCTTCTTGTAGAGAAGAGTTTGAGGCTGTATACCCTGAGTTAAAGCATATTATGAAGTTTTTGATGAACCTAAGGTCCTAGTTTTTTTTAATATATTATTTTTTTCCATTATTTTCAAATAATTTGTGTTTATTATTTAGTTATTTTAGACATACTTTCTAGGTATGTACAAGCCTTATATGAACAAGACTAATGATGTGCTCCAAATAATTGTTTTAGATAAAAAGTGTTATGAAGCCTAGGTAATATTATAAAGGGTATATTTTAATGTAATATTATGTGTTCCTAAAATTTTATTTTTTTGAATATTATATAAGAAGATCAAAGGGTAATGTGTGCTAAGTAGTTCTAATGGAATTAGGACTTCATGAGACCTAAAGGAGAGATAAGGCATAATTGAAATAAGTCAGACCTAAAGGGACTCAAAGAAATTTTTATCCATGTATAAGGGATTTATTAATATAAATTATATATCTAACCTAATAATATAATAATGTTTATCTGAATAAGAAGGAAATGATCAAGTGAATTTTATCAATACTAAGCAATTTTAGGGCTATTTTGAGATGTAGTGAATATGAAGAGAGAAAGCGAATAATATAACACTTAGTAAGAATAAAAAGGTATTATAGACCATAATATGAGTATATATGATTAGTGATGAATCTTTTACATAGGTTATGCATATGAGGATCAAGGTCATATGACCTAATCAAGTCAAGAAGAGGGCTAGTTGAGCAAAGAAGGCTAGAGGCTAGTTTGAAAGTGATATAAGTGTGCAAAGAGATAAGGAATAAGATAACCATTATGAGAAACAAGTTATTATAAATTTGATCAAATATTTTAGGTGGTTGAGTTGGTTTTGAGTCATCTAGGGGGTTAATGCTTCCTTGCAAGTTGGTGCTTGCTAAAGCCTAGCTGAGTTGGTGCTTAGCTAGTTGGGGTTGGTGTTCCATGTGAAGTGGGTGCTTCACTAAAGTTGGTGTTTATCTTATGGGACTATATTAAATTTTCATCATCAATGGTTTTTCTTCCCCTTTATGTTTTAACACATATATATTGTGTTCATGTGTTTTATGCTCTTGTGGATTGGTGCTTATGCTTGCTAAGATGTACATGCTTATTTAAATAATTTATGATTACTTAAATAAGATTTTTAAAGAATTTTTTGAAGAATGATTCACCCCCTCTCAATCATTTATCTTATAAAATTTGTATCAGATCTTAGTCCTTTTAATCAGGTCTAAAACTTGAAGGGGATGCTAGAAGTAAGGATGGATAGTCAACAAGCTCAAGGTGGTTTTTATACCAGTAAGGATCTATTATTCAATGGATCCAATTATGAATTTTATAATGTCAAGATGAAGATATATTTTATGTATCAAGGTAATTATATTTGTTAGTCAATTGTGGATGGCTATAGTGTTCCCCCTATTCCACCAACTAATGCAATAGGTAAGAAAGCTAGTGAAAACAAATTTAAATCAATGAATGTCATTATTTGTGGCCTATCAGAGGTAGATATTGTGAAGGTAATGCACTATGAATCAACTAAAGACATATGAGACAATTTTAATAATATCTATGAAAGAGAAACAAAGGTGAAGATGTCTAATTTATAGACCCACCAAAGATAGTTTGAAAGCCTAAAGATGAATGAAGATGAAACCATTGCATCTTATATATTAAGGGTTGATGAAGTTGTCAATGTCATCAGAGGATTAGGAGAATAAGTGAAAAAATATACTATTGTTCAAAAAATGTTGAGATCACTAGCTCCTAATTTTGACTCTAAGGTGTCTATAGTAAAATTTATGCAAGATTTGGATAAGCTAGAGATAGATGGGATTCATGGAATTTTGATTACATATGATATGAGAACTAATGAAGGAATACCTCACAAAAAGGAAGAAACTTTAAAAGTTGAGAATAAGTTAAAAGATAAGAAGGTCAAGGATGAGGAATGCTTAGATATTAATGATGATCAACTAATATCCATGTTTGCAAGGAAGTTGAGGTTTGGATTTAGTAAGTACAAAGGTAAGTTTCCATTCAAAGTTTCAACTGTGAAAAGATTGGTCACTTTGCATCCAAGTGTCCTAAAAAGGATAAATATGAGCATGATGAATAACATGATGAACATCATAAGAAGACATATAATCCTGATAAAAAAAGGAGTTCAGGAAGTATGAAGGTAGGAAAGGAACTTTTAAAAATAAGAGAAACTTATACACTAAAGAAGATAACTATTCTGATGTAAGTGACTCAAGTGAATCTAATAGGGATCATGGTAGTAATGAACCTAAACATAATAATAATGAAACCTTGTTCCTAGACATAGAATCAAATAATGAGGTCTGTTCAAATGGGAAAGGCTTTATGGTTGATGTAGAATCAAATGAATAAGAAGCAAAAGTGAATCTTGAAGCATAATTGGTAAGTGACTTAGAGGAGTTAAAGTTTCAAAGAAGAAAGAAGCTCAAACTAAGATCACTAGTTAAGGACCATGAGGATCATATTGGCTTGTTTTAAGAGAGATTTATTAATGCATCTAAGGAGTATGATGATATCATAAATCAATTTGAGGCACAAATAGAGATAGTCAACACAAGCCTAAAAACTAAAGAGGAAAAATGTATCAAGTATGAAACTAAAATAAAATCCTTGAAAGCTGAGTTGGATCAAGAATATAACAAGATGAAGAGCTTTGTGAAGTTTTAAAAGAGGATTGAGGATCTAGATGATATCTTAAGAATTTAAAAGTATGAAAATGACAAGATATGCCTTGGTTTCAAATAAGACAAAAAGGTCAACATGAAAAGACCTAATAAATAGCCTAATGATATAAGGTATGCTATTTATTTCAATGGTTATTATTTTTTATGCATTCAATTTGGTCATAGATCAAGAGAATGTTCAATACCCTCCAAGAATGAGTACACATGGAACTATAAAAGGAGTCATAATTCAAATCAGTCAAATGGTATGTATAAGGTGGTTTGTTATAGTTGTTATAATATAGTACACATTAAAATATTATATACTAACAGAGTTATAAATTCATCAAGTAAAAATAAGAAGTTTGAATCCCCTAGAATGTAAGAAATAAGGCAAATGAGTGTAAAGATAAGTCATTATCAATCTACAAACTCAAATGGACTGTTTATTATAATAGAGCATGCCTCAAGTATGAAATCAAGTCAGGAATGTCTATTTTTAGCTCACATTATTGATCAAATGGGTGATGATGATATCAATCCTATAATGTCAATCAATCCCAAAAGGATAATGAAGAACATTCAGTCTTATGAGATCATGGAGATATGAGAATATCCTAAATTGGTGTTGATTTAGTTCCCTATGGAAAGGGGTGACTCCATTAGGCTTAATGGAGATACTTATTAGTAATTGGAATTGTTGTGGATGCTTATTGAGTTTTTATAGGTGTTGTAAATGTTAAATAATATTGATTATAAGCTAGGAGTGTGATATTTTAGCATATTGAGATGTAAGTATTGGGACCAAGGTGTTTGATCTATGTTGAAGATGGTCTATATGTTCTATTGGTTCATATGGTGAGAAAGTTGAGAAGACAAAAATGGAGCATGGATATGTAGCTATATATGATCCTTCTTTATTGAGTTTCTACAATGATTGATATATGTTTAGACTAAAGGAGATCTTGGTAGCTTTGAGTTATTTTTCAAGAGAGTGGTTGCCTTTGTTATTTAGATAGAGGTAAGCATTGATTTGGAGATAAATTCATAAAAAGGTCCCAAGTCATGATGAAACCTCTTGCAAATGAAAGAGCTCATCAAGAGCTTTATGGTGCTTCTTTTGGATCACAAAATAGAGTCTAGATCAAGTTATAGGTTATTGAAGTTATTTTGTGATAGGCAAAATAAGGAGGTATCGTAAAGTGTTGTGTAATTTATATGTGACAAGTGGACCAATCACCTATCAACAAGTGGCAGTCCATTTTATATGTTCATGCAAAAATTTGGTTTTGTGCTTTATTTTTAGCCTCTGATCTTTGATAGCAGTCATATGGAGAACTGTGGGCTCCACTATTGGCTCACTAGGGGCCCTCAGTGAGGGTCAACACAATCAATTAAGGAGGGGTGCCTTGGCCTCCATTTCACATTGAAATGTATTTGAATTTAGTTTTAAACCTTTATATTGTGCCCACTGAATGCATGTGGGACAATTGAATTGTATGTTTTAAATGCTTTGTAATATTTCCTTGGTAATAATTTTTAATTTACCATTACCAAGCCCCATTAAGCCACATGGGAGAACCAAAAATTGCCATGCCACAAAGGACCTTCCAACTACATTACTGAGTCAATCTCAATATTGAAGACAACTAAATGCCAAGTTTGGAGACCATGACCAAAATGCATGCCACGTTTGAGTTAACATAGCTCATGACTTATCTTCCAACCAATGAACCCATGTTAAGTTCGGTGCCTCGAGCCCACCAAAATGGGTGCCGACATTGGTGAAGGTGTCCGCCAACCTTTTTAAAAAACAAAAAGCCATTTTAACTTAGAAATGTGGGACTAAAGAGATAAATCCTAAGCACTAAAAAGGGAGGCCAAAGACTCGACCTTTGCACCTATTGTGCAAAAGTGATAGGCCTTGACCACTCATGCTATGGGTTGAGAAATAATTTAAAAGGTATAAACATATATTTGAATAGAGTGTGTTCTGGACTGTGTATTATTATTTTTTAGGTCGAGAGTGATATTGAAGCTTGGAGATATCTAGAAAGTGGATTATGATCTATTATCTGACCTAATACACAAAGACTGAGCCTTTTTAATTATGTTTTGTAATTGAAAAGAGAATTATTATTTTAAATTGGATAGACCAATAGATTAAGTGGAGGGACTTAGGCACCTTTGGAAGGGGTTGAAGACTGAGGAAGGATTCTATGTTGCTAAGCTTGAGTGTATCAATATGAAGGTGGAGTTCTTATATAGAGATCAGACTTGAGGGAAGTTATGTAGTGTTTCAAAGAATTATATCACCTTATGTTGCAATAATTAATGAAATGGTCCTCACTATTGGGCAGACTCAGAGACGTAGGCAAAAGATGCCAAACTCCTTTATCAATATCATATGGTAAAATTGTCTTTTGATTACATGTATTTAATTTAGTTTCTAATATTTAATTAATCATGAATGCATGCAAAGTTTAAAATTCAAAATTTTATGACATTTAAAAAAAAACCAAACCTGTTTAATTAGTGAATGGAAGTGAAAAGTCTTTTGAAAGTTCTAATCCAATTCGATAATCGATAACACTTAATTGCCAAACAATTTATAAGTTCTTTTGAGTATTTCAAGAATTGGATAAGTTTGAGAGATTAAATATCCATATTTTAAACTTCACTTTGAGTTTATCAGTGTAGTTTTTAGATCAAAATGGTATCAGAGTAGTTAGAATGTAGGGTTAGATTTTGATTATGTGATTTGATAGTTGCTTTTAGTTTATTGGTTTTTAGTATTTTGCATACTAGATTAGATTTCAATGTGTAGTTATGGAATCAATGTGTTTACAAGAAACCATGGACAAGTTGTCACATAAAGCTAAGATGGAAGAGCTTGAAACCATCAATACCCAAATTCAGGATGAGAATGAATTCCTAAGATGTAAGCTCTTAGCTATTGAAGATCAAATTGTAAGTTTGAAATCAGAGCTTGATTCTAAGGATGAGATCTTGATCAAATTACAGTGTGGTGAACCAAAGAAGGTAATACCTTCTACTTCAAATGCATAGACTATGACTGAGTGCACTGTAAGTTATTCACCAAGTAATTCATCTTCTTCTTCCCATTCAGATTTAATTAATGATGCTTTTGGTAGTTTTGAAAAACACACTAAGGGTATATGATCCAAATTATTGAATTAAATGGGCTTTAATGGAAGGGGTCTTGGTTTAAATTTCCAAGGAATTACTAATCCAATATAGGTAAAGCATAGATCTCTTCATGCAGTTTTGGGTTACACTAGTGAGCAGGTAGATATTAGAGAAAATTCCTTCACAACTAAAGGAAGACAAGCTTCTGATAGCAAAGGTTTGAGGCCACTAATAGAGCATGTGCAGTGTAAGAGAATAGGTAAAAGAGGCATTGAAATTCCACCTCTTAGTTCCTAACTAGAGTTAGCACTAAATCTTCTGATCCACTTTTTATGTTTAAGAAATATGGATTTAACATTTAGAAGATGATGCAATCATTTCCTTGCACTTTTTATGGGACACATAACCACTGTGTTGTATTTTGTTGGAAGAGACATGCTTTGATTAAGTAGATTATAGGTGTTAAAGACCATTCTCATCATGGCAAAGTGAGAAGAGGTAAAAGGGAGACCTAACCTAAGAAGGTTTTATGCACTCATTGCCATATGAGTGGACATTGGATTGATTATTGTTTTAAACTTTAATCATCTTCTCATTATAGACATGATAACCCTAAGATGATTTATCAACCTATCAATAAGGCCAATGAAGTTAAATCAATCCATAATGATGTTAATGAATCCACTAATGAAATTAAGTTAACTAAAGCAGAAAAATTTGATTAAGTGGATTAATAATGCATTTACTTTTCAAAGCATTGTTAAGAATTCAGTTAAGGGAAGTAAAAAGCTTTGATGATGCATTAGTAGAGCTTGTGAGAACACTTCAAGAAAGGTTTATCATTCAAAGTATTTCAATTCTCACCTTATGTTGAATAGCTCTATGTTTTGGAATCTCCTATTTTATGCTGAGTGAGTTATCTATGGAATTGATAAGACTTAAACTCATTTGATTAGATGGAGATAATAGCAAAATGCATGTTGTTAGTTGAGTTAATTTCCTTACAACACTTGTCTCAGATTTGACTTCTATTTCGAGAATGTATCGATTTTTGGCACATGGATGTATAGATGCATTGTAAGACCCTATGGGCATGTTTGGATGTTAAGCAATATACACTTTGTATTATTTTCATTTGCTTAGCATTGTAAGTCCCATACTAGGGCATTGTATTACAACATGTCTACAAAATTTATTATATGTTGTTGGCATTAAAAAACTTGTTTTATAGTTACATTGGGAATTGTTTCAATTATTGATAGTTCACCACTTTACAAGATGTGACATGGATAGATAGTTTTGGTATGTTATGATCAGTTTATTAGTAGTTGCAAATTCATTTACTCATGCCATATTGTAGGCATTTTCACTCGAGTTGTGAATCATTTATTTTTCTAATGTTTATCTCTTGTTATGATTAGGTTCTTTTTAATGTGATGCAGTAGACTAGTTATTAGTTTTAGGAGGAGATAGTAGGTTTTTGGAGACTAAAAGCTTCCTTTATAGGGAGGTATGATCTAGATCTTAGTTCAAAAAAAGGTCCCAAGTCATGATGAAACCTCTTATACATGGAAGAGTTCATCAAGAGATTTCTAGCAATTCTTCTGGATCATAAAATAGAGTCTGGATGCCCAAGTTATAGGCTATTGAAGTTATTTTATGATAGGAAAAATAAGGAGGTGTCACAATGCATGGTGAAATTTGTATGTGACAAGTGGACCAATCACCCATCGACACATGGTAGTCCATTTTGTATGTTCATGCAAAAAATTGTTTTGGTGCTTTGGTTTCAGCATCTGGCCTTTGACAGTAGTCATATGGATAACTATGGGCCCCACTATTGGCTCGCTGGGGGCCCTTAATGAGGGTCGACACACTCAGTTAAGGAGGAGTCCCTTGGCCTCCATTTCACATTACAATGCATTTGAATTTAGTTTTAAACCTTTATATTATTCCCATCAGATACATGTGGAACAATTGAATTGTATGTTTTAAATGCTTTGTAATATTTCCTTGGTAATAATTTATAATTTACCATTACCAAGCCCCATTAAGACACATGGGAGAACCAATAGTTTCCACATAATAAAGGCCCTTCTAACTACATTGTTGAGTCAAGCTCAAGATTGAAGACAACCGAATGCCAAGTTTGGAGACTGTGACCAAAATCCATGCCACGTCTGAGTTAACATAGCTCATGATTTATCTTCCAACCAAAAAACCCATGCTATGTTTGGTGCCTCAATCCCACCAAAATAGGCATTGGTATTGGTGAAGGTGGCTACCAACCTTTAAAAAAAATAAAAAGCCATTTTAAGTTGCTAATGTGGGACTAAAGAGATAAAACCTAAGCACCAAAAAGGGAGGCCAAAGACTCAACCTTTGCACCTATCATGAAAAATTGATAGGCCTTGATCGCCCATGCTATGGTCTAGCAAATAATTTAAAAGGTATAAATGTATATTTGAATAGAGTGTGTGTTCGATTGTGTATTATTATTTTTTAGGTCGAGAGCGATATTGAAGCTTAAAGATAGCTAGAAAGTGGATTATGATCCATTATCTAACCTGATACATAGAGATTGAGCCTTTTTAATTATGTTTTGTAATTAAAAAGATAATTATTATTGTAAATTGGATAGATCAATAGATTAAGTGGAGGGACTTAGGCACCTTCAGAAGGGGTTGAAGACTGAGGAAGGATTATGTGTTGCTAAGCTTGAGTGTATCAATGAAGGTGGAGTTTTTGTACAGAGATCAGACCTGAGGGAAGTTATGTATCATTTCAAATAATTTTATTTCCTTATGTTACAAAAATTAATGAAATGGTCCTCACTATTGGGTGGACCCAGAGACGTAGGCAAAAGATGTTGAACTCTGTTATCAATATCGTATGGTAAAATTGTCTTTTGATTGCATGTATTTAATTTAGTTTATGATTTTTAATTAATCATGAATGCATGCAAAGTTTAAAATTTGACATTTTACAACATTTAAAAAAAAACCAATTTAATTAGTGAATGGAAGTGAAAAGTCTTTCGATAGTTCCAATCTAATTCGATAACTGAGAACACTTAATTACCAAACAATTTGCAAGTTATTTTGAGTATTTCAAGAATTTGATAAGTTTGAGAGATTTAGTATCCATATTTTAAACTTCACTTTGAGTTTATCAGTGTAGATAGAGGTAAGCATGGAGTTAGAGGGAGCATGATCTCTGAAATGTTTCATGATTCTATTTTTTGAGAGTTGTGAGAGAGAGAGAGTTGAGTGTTCTATATGAAACAAGATGAACTTAAGATCATAGAGGAATAAGGTTCATATTATATTATCTCAATTTAAAAATCATGAAGAAGACAAGTTATGATGAAGGTTTATCCTAGTGAATCATGTAAGCACAAACCTAGTTGATAGAATGATGCAAGGAAGGTGTCATGATGATGTATATGCTATGGTGTCTTGATAAACATTAAGGATAAATATTGATGAAAGAATAACATATAAATATTTCATTTGGACATGAAATTAATGGTCTTTTCCTTAGCATGAAAGACTCAATTTTTCCCTTGGAACAATATATTTAATAGTAGATAGACCTAATTGACATAATGGATAAGTGTTGATTACAAAGATGTTTTATGATCATATGAATTAAGTGTGATTATTCTATGTGTTTGAAGGTGACCTTTGGGTCATATGTCATAGGTCTATATGCTTAGTATTCCCTAGTTGTGTGAGGTGAAGGTGATAAAAAAAGATAGAAGTTTGGCAGATAGTGAACTAGGTGTTTTAAAATCCTAATGAATAGTGAACTATTACAAGAAGGGTTATCATGATGTATATGAATCAAATATATCCTATGAAGCTCATAATAGATCAATTTTTTTTTCATAATGTATAAATGGATAATGATAGCTTGAGTGATATCTTCAAGGTGAGATTGTTGAATATTGTCTTCTCTAATTAGTGATTAAGATTGATATCAAAGAACATCTTTCATAAGGTGGATATCAAAAGTGAATTGAGATAATTAGAAGAGTACAATTGGCATTGATTAGGTGCATGAAAGAGTTTTCATGAGAGAGAGTTCATGAAATATTTTTTTATGAATGGTTTTTATGAGTGATTGGAATAGTTTCTAAAGATTTTGTACCATCTAGTGTCTTTAAGAGAGAGTATTTGATCAAGGGGAGAAAGAGAGTTTCCATAATTTGTCTAAAATAACTGATGAGCCTAAGGTGAGTACTTGGTAAACATTTCATTGTATGGTTTCTTGAAATTTAGGTCTAAGGATTAGATAAGTTGTTTATGAAAGACCATTTGTTATTAATTTCAAAGGGGGAAAAAGACCAACTTGAGGGAGAAGAAATTGATCAGACTGTAGTGTGTTTTGCCATCAATGACAAAGGGGGAGTTTGTTGACATAGTGTTGTCATTTATGTGAATCTAATGTCATTAATGTGAAAGTATGTTGTCATTGATGTCTAGATGCATCTGATGAAGATGCATGGTGTGTGGGGTATGATATTGTATGCCTAATATGAAGACTTGACATAGAACATAATGAGCTACAAAGATCCTTAGTCAAGATCTAAAGATGTTATATTGAATCTCTAAAGATCCACCCAAGTAGATCTGAAGACATTCTAAAAAATCTCCAAAGATGCTCAATTATGTACTCTATATATTAATATAGTAACTCCAAATATAGCTACTGTACATATATAGATTTTTCGTCTTTAAATATCTTATTTTAGACATTACTATTCATAATAATAGTTAAAAATGATATGATAATGTCTCTCTATTAAGATAGAATTTAAAGGAAACTTTATGATTCTTCTGAGGTTGATATCAAGTTTCATATCAAGGTAATCATGTTTTGAAGTATTAGTCTTTGAATACAAGGTGTCTTGAGAACCATAGTCATATGATGAGCATATACATGGTGAGAATGAAGCATTATATGTATAGGTATGATATTATCTAAGGAGAATGAAAGGCATGTAAATCAAGGTGTATAATAATCAAAAAGTGTTTCAAGATCAGTTACCATAGTTGAAAAGTGTTTGAAGCCTAACAAGAGAGTTGAGAAGGTTTGTGCATATGATGCCTAGTCTTGTACATGAAGGAGCATGGTGGAATAGTGATATGGACACACAAATGCATAAGAGGTAGTATATAGTTACTTTAGTATGCATATGAGGCATTATAGCACTCAATTGATTTTTAAAGTGAGCCTATAAGGGTAGGACCAATAGACCTAGCATGCAACTAGACTAGTTCTAGACCTTGCTTGACCTAATGAGGTGTCATGAGGTATTGTCAAGACATATGAAGTATGTATGTCAATGGTTTATCATGGTAATAAGTTTTTTGACATGTATATGATGTGTTGACAACTTAGATAATGGATAGAAGGTCAATTTTAAGGCCTATTATGATTTTCAGGTCAAAGGTTTAGAGCGCAAAAAGAGAGATGGTGGCCAAATGGGGTATCCAAATTAGTTTCCAAGGCACGTGCGAGTATGTGAGTATTGAAAAAGGTGATTAATTTTTTTATAGAATATGCATGAATTTTAAATTCATGGTTTGAAAGTTAAGGCATGAAAAAGTGTTTTAAGGTCTCTTAAGTACATAGAATGAAGAGTTGTCTACCCAAGAAGAACTTTCAAGTGTTAAGTAGCATGTGCAACATATTCATGAGGACCTAATATATTCATGGTATATGGGGAAGGTTCCTAGCTCAAATTTCTAAGCATTGGTTTCTATAATGAAGGACTAAGCTTTATGGATGATTATTAAGAATGTAAGATGGTTTAACCCCTCAAAAAACCCTAATAGTGACCCAATGTGAAAGAAATTGTTCTAAAATAATCATAATGGATTGGTTTGGATAGTTTAGATATTTTAGCATGAATTAAACTCTCTCTAACATCTCCAAGTGTGATTTATTTATTAGGAGAGTGAGTGGACCCTATAGGAAAGGCCTTATTTCTCAAAGATTTATTGTAGTGGTCAGATTTGACCAAGGGAAAGTTATTAAATGAATAGAGGTTTAAGGTTGATACTTTTATTATATGTCCATGGTGGTTTATAATCAGGTTCTATTCCTTAGGTGGGTTAAACTAGTCATAAAAGTTGACTAGTTGTTAACGGGCCTAATGGTACAAATAGTGAGAAAATTAGGCAGAAGTGAGAAGATGATTAGTGTTAGGACTTGTTCTAAAGTCTTAACATTAGGTTAGATTTTTGGTAGGTTAATTAATATTATTGTTAATGGGGAATGCATCTTTTAGTAAAGACACCCCCATAAAACAAAGTTACTTAGTTTTAGTTTTTAGGTAGTTTTATATTTTTGAGTTAATTAATTAGAACTACCTTACGGGTTGTTTTCCCGTAAATAGTTGGTTATAGGTTAGTTATTTTTACTGGTCATTGGTAAAAACTATATAAATCAATGTTTTCTATGAAAAAGGGTTAACGGAGTAAAGGCACCCTTATGTACTTTTTTTTTTTTTAATATTAATAAAATACTTGTGCACTCACACTAAGCGGAGACAAGGTTCAACCTATTTGGTTTAAGGAGTTATCAGTGGTATCAGAGCTTGGTGAATTCGAAGGAAGGCAAGGTGAAAATTCAAATTCATGTGAATTCAATGGCATGAAATAAGGTATGTCATATAAAGTAAAATTTTTATTAGTTTAAATGTTTGAAAAAGTATTAAATTATTTTAATTTTTCAAATATTTTTTACATTTAAATCTGTGTATTTTCCATATACCACAATCTGGTCATTTTGGCCATTTGATACTCCATTTTCTTGTGTTCAAACTCCTAATTTGGCATAAAAAATGAATTTTTAGCATTTAAATGTTATTAAATTCATTGTTTTCTTGCAAAAACCAAACTTGTACGGCGTGTTTACCTATGGAATTTTTTTGTATTTTTCATCCATGGCTACCATTGTTGATTTATTTCATTCTTAGCCCTTTTGAATCCATAAACACCTATTAAAATAGTTAAAACCCCTATTTTTCATCATCAAAAGGAAAATATGGAATATTTTCTAAGTTGTACGGCCTATGGTACGGCCTTCCAATGCCCTGGCTATAATTTGAGACTATTTCTAGCAAAATATACCTTGAAAATTGATAAAACTCAGGCAAAATCTTTTTTATCCTCCTTGTATAGATTTGTATGGCCTCTAGGAGAGAGAACAGGTGCAAAAATTATTACCAAGAGCAGCCATGGCATCCTAGGCAAACATGGTGCTGCAATAAGACTCAGGAAATATTTTTTTGTTGTTTCTAAAGTTTTTTGGATATTAAAAATTATGCCTTGGGTCCCACGTGAGGAAGCTTGCTTGAGAAGGCCAAAAAGGGAAAATTTTGAATTTATTTACACACATGTAATTTTTTTAAAATTTTCTCTCATAGAAAAAAATCTAAAATAAGTAGAAATTTCTGAGTATAATATTTTGAAAATGCTCTTAGAGCAATTGGTTAAGCTTATTTTGGGAAGAAGCTTGCAAGGAGGAGGTCAAGGGTTCAAATCCCTTCTTTTGGTAAAAGTTCTTTTTACTTTAGAATTACTTTTTGTAAAAGGAATATTCCCTTTTAAATCTAAAAGTTGTAAAATGCATACTTATTGTATTGTGTTGTTTTAAAAATTGAAAAAGGGGGGATTCAATTTTATTTATTTTACATTGTTGTGGTGATATAAGGGTGTAATTGGTGGAATAAGGTTGTAATTTGGTGAAATAAGGGTGTAATCATTGATTTTTGGTGAGGTTAAGTTCAAAACCCATAAAATTTTCTTGTTTTTCTTTTGCACTCTACGCAGAGGTTAAGTGCAAAACCTGGTAGAAGTAGTGTCTTGTGCAGTGAGTGTGATATTTATTTCATCTCTTTTGAATTTTGTTGCACTTTTCTCTACTACACTTGCTTTCATTTCAAGATGCCAAAAATTCAAAATTTGCTTTTAGATGGTGGTAGATTAACAATTTCCAATTATTTTGATTGGAAATGATTGATGGAGGCTTCACTAATTTTTAATGAGTTATGGGATATTGTTAAGAATAAAAATCCCACATTGCTAATAGAATAGGCTAAATTAGATGTATTCAATTTGTGTGATTCTAAGGCCTTAACTCTCATTAAATGTTGGTGTACTTGTGATACTTATGTTCATGTTAAAAATTTTCCTCATAGTTACACTACATGGAAAACATTGTTAAATTTGTATGATAAGAAACCTAAGCATAAGAAGATAGATATTCATATGCAATTGTTTACTTTGTCATTAGATGAAGATGGGGATATGGGAGAATATATGTCTAAGTTGAAAAATATCACTACTGAGTACACTAAGGTGGGTTTTGGAAAACTAGATGATGACCTCATAGTCACTGCTGCTTTGAAAGGACTACCAAGGTCCTATAGGAATTTTGTTGAAATGTTGCATGTCTATGACAAGATCACATGCATAAACTTTGATAAGTTGTCTGAGTTGCTCATCCAACATGACCTCTCTCTACCCAAGCAATCCAAGAAAACTGAAGAAGCCCATGTTTTAGAGTCAAATCCTAGTTCATCTTCATCTAGGCATCAAAACAATAAAGGAAATAGTTATAGAGGGGGTCAAGGTTATAGAGGAGGCAGTTATCAAAATAGAGGTAGGGGTCATTCAAATAATTAACAATCTAACCAATCACATTCACATGAAACAAGTGATTGAGGACATGGTCACAACTCATATAGGGGTAGGGGTCAAGGTAGATCAGACATTCAGTGTCATAGATGTGGAAAATTTGGTCACATTGCCTCACAATGTAGGATTTAGAGGCCACAAAAAGTGACTAAGTCTAACTCTACTCCAGTATGTTGATCATGACTATGATGAGTCCAGTAATGTTTCCCATGAATCTACATTCACTACTTTGGGGCACATTGATTATATTGAATATGAGGCTAAAGATGAGCTCACAGATGTATGGGTTTTAGACACAGGAGCAACCAAACACATGAAATTTAGGAGAGATTTATTTTGGTATTTTAAGGAAGCTTCTCTCTCTCTAGTTGCCTTAGCAGATAAGTCTATGCATACACCACTAGGACTTGGATCTATTAGGATTCTTCTTCCTAATGGATCTATAAAATACTTGGAGGATGTTTGGCATGTTCCCAAATTGAAGAAACACTTAATTTATTTGGTAACTATTCAAAATAAAGGTTATTAAATTGTGCTTGAAAATGGGCTCATTTACATCAATTTAGTGAAGGATGATTATAAAATAATGTATACAAGATATGAAGATGGAAACTTGGTTAGATTGCATTGTAAAGTGCTTCCTCCCACCATAGAACTTGTGGTAGTTATTGACACAAGTACAGGTACTATGTCTAAAAAATAGTTATGGCATCTCTGCTATGGACATTTGAATATCCACTCTTTAGTGGATTTTTAGAGATATGGTATGGTGAATGGGTTGCCCATTTTTCACAAAGATGGTATTCTTTGTGAGTCATGTGTTTTGGGCAAACAAAATCAGGAAAATTTCCTAAACAGTCATCTTGGAGAGCTAATAGATGTTTACAATTAGTTCATAGTGATGTATGTGACATGAAAAAGTCATCCATTGGTGGGTGTAGATACTTTGTCTTGTTTATTGATGACTTTTCTTGGATGACTCGGATATTTTTTATGAAAAACAAATCTGAATTTTTCACGAAGTTTGTTGATTAGTTACACTTAGTCAAAAAATAAATAGGTTCACATTTGGCCACTCTTCATTTAGATAATGGAGGTGAGTATACCTCAAATGAATTTTTAAATTATTGTCGAGAACATGGCATTCATCGACAATATAGAAATGCTTATACTCCACAACAAAATGGAGTATTTGAATGGATGAACAAAAATTTAGAGGGCACAACACGTGCCATGTTACACTACAAACAACTTGATGATAAATTTTGGGCAAAAGCCATTGGTACCATAATGTATTTAAGAAACAGGTCCCCCACAGTTGCACTTTGGGACAAACTCCATATGAGGCATGGTATGGATTTAAACCAAAAGTTAAACACTTAAAAGTGTTTGGATGTCTTTGTTTTGCTTTGGTTCCTATTAAACATATAACTAAGTTGGAACCACGAAGTCAAAAATGCATCTTTCTTGGTTATTCTGAAGATAAAAATGGGTTTTTTTTGCATGCATAGGATTCAGGAAAATTCATAGTGAGCTGAGATGTAATATTTGATGAGTTTGGGACTATTAACACTACAGAGATTGATTCTCAACTTGATAGATTAGAGAGGAAAAATACAAAAAGAGATAAGGGTTTGAATAATGAGGATAACTCTTCAAAGTTATGGTATGAGACTCATATTCCTTCACTTTCATCTCATTCATCTACAAGTTCACAGGTTGATGACTTAGAAATTGTTGAAAATTCTCTAAGTCCCCCTTCGAATAATGCACATAATGAGAATTTTGGAGTCCTTAATTTGAATAATTTGACTAAGTATCCAAAATGGGCTCAAATTACTTTTTCTAACTTGATAGCAGATGAAGTTGGTTTAACAGGGCCCAAGAATTCTAAAAAACAAGCAAACTATGCTATGGTTGTTACTGCTTCTTCCACTAAGCCATCCACTTTTGAGGAGGCATCTACTGAACATGTTTGGCAATAGGCAATGAAATGTGAGTATGATTCCATACTTAACAATAATACATGGGTTTTAGTTGATCCTCCTCCACATGTTAAACCCATCAGATGTAAATGGGTTTATAGGACTAAGTATAAACTAGACAGCTCCATTGATAAACATAAGGCAAGACTTATTGCAAAAGGATATGCACAACAAGAAGGTATTGACTATGAGGAAACATTTGCACCAATTGCGAAATGGCACACTATTCATATGGTGCTTGCCTTAATAGCAAAAAATATTTGTAAAGTACATCAATTGGATGTTAAAAGTGCTTTTTTAAATGGTGATTTATAGGAAGAAGTCTATATGAAACAACCTCAAGGTTTTGAACAGGTGGGTGCCAAACACAAAGTATGTAAATTGATAAAAGCTTTATATGGGCTCAAATAGGTGCCCAAGGATTGGTATGAGAAAATGGATTCATACTTGAAATCCATTGGTTTTCATCACAATGGATCTGATGATACTCTCTATTTTTGAGTACAGGGTAAGAAAATGGTGATACTTGTTCTCTATGTTGATGACTTGTTTATTACAAGTAATGATGAAAACCATAAAAAGTGTGTGAAGAAGGAATTAAAATATGGGTTTGAGATGATAGATCTTGGACTTCTCCACTACCATCTAGGCATAGAGGTAACTCAGAGAGGACATAGTATTTTCATTTCACAAACTAAGTATATTTCTGAGTTATTAGATAGGTTTGGCATGAGTGATTGCAAACTTTCCCTCACTCTCATGGAAAGTAACTTGAAATTATCTAAGGATGATAGTAGTGCCTTTTTTTATGGCACCACATATAGACAATTGGTGGGAGGTTTGATATACTTGATGACTACCAGGCTTGATATTTCATTTTTAGTTGGAATTTTATCTAGGTTTATGCATGAGCCTAGAGAAATTCATTGGCATGCAGAAAAATGAGTACTTTATTACCTTTAGGGAATGAAAAAATATGGCCTTGAATATCGCTGCAATAAGAACTTTAAACTTGTTGGATACTGTGATGTAGATTTTAGCGGATGTGTGGATGACAGAGTGTCAACCATAGGATACACTATGCATATGGGTTCAACTTCCATTGCTTGGTGTTGTAAGAAGTAGGATACAGTGGCAAATTCATCCATAGAATCAGAGTATATTTCAGCATGGGATGCTTCTACAGAAATTATTTACCTACGTCATATTCTTGAAGATCTTCAGGTTTATCAGTTTTCTCCTACATAGTTATACATTGATAATCAAAGTGCAATCAAGATGTCTAAGAATCCAGTGTTTCATGCAAAAAAAAAACATATAGATGTCAAATACCATTTCTATGAATGCTAGTGGCAAAGAAATCTCTTGATCCAATATATTTACCAACTGTCGATCAGACAACTGATATCTTCACAAAACCCCTTAACAGAATCAAATTTGAAAAATTTAGTAAAATTCTTGGTATGTGTCCAAAAACTTGACTTTGGATCAAAGGGGGGTTTGTTAGGACTTGTTCCAAAGTCTTAACATTAGGTTATATTTTTGGTAGGTTAATTAATATTATTGTTAATGGGGCATGCATCTTTTAGTAAAGACACCCCCATA
This sequence comes from Torreya grandis, assembly GCA_037957365.1. Lineage (NCBI taxonomy): Eukaryota > Viridiplantae > Streptophyta > Pinopsida > Cupressales > Taxaceae > Torreya > Torreya grandis. The sequence goes on from JARHVA010009757.1 coordinate 53,171, forward strand.
AAATAAAGTTACATAGTTTTAGTTTTTAAGTAGTTTTATATTTTTGAGTTAATTAATTAGAACTACCTTATGGGTTGTTTTCCCATAGATAGTTGGTTATAGGTTAGTTGTTTTTACCAGTCATTGGTAAAAAATATATAAATCAATGTTTTCTATGAAAAAGGGTTAACAGAGTAAATGCACCCTTATGTACTTATTTTTTTTAATATTAATAGAATACTTGTGCACTCACACTAAGCAGGGACAAGGTTCAACCTATTTGGTTCAAGGAGTTATCAATTACGGATGTGTTATCATAGATTAGGTATGAATAAAAGTTAATTAATATTTTTTTCAAGACCTTTAATATATTTTAATTTTGGATATAAGTTTTGGAGGTTAGTGGATATGATAAAAATGTTGATCATAAGTTGACCTGTCTAGTGTAGATAAGACAATGAAGGTGTGAGGTTGTGAGATTGGTTTGAAAGAAAAAAATTGTAATATGAACATGTTATATACATATATAATATTTATATAATTATAATATAGGATCATCCACATGCATCAATATATTTTGAATATGTCTACACAGGTGTTGAAATTCAAAATCACCATGACTGGTCTTCAAGGCAAACTGATAGTTTTCGGTAAGTAGGTTGCAATGATGGGTTTGAGACTTTATGCCATGATTTGATATATATAATTAACATATATATTTTTTTTTGGAATTTAATTATATATAAATTATTTTTATAAGCTTGGAAGTCAGTGTAAGAGGTTGAAACATTGAAGCCAAAAAGGCTTGTCTAGCTGAGTAAGGACATTGAGAGAGAAGGTCAATAAATTGGTCTTCAAGACCAATACTTTTCATTATTTATTATGATATTTTTGTTTAAATTTGATATAAATATGTTATAATATCATGTTTATGCATTATAATTCCTTTATTATGTTCTATTATATGTCATAAGTTCATGTTTCAATGACTATGTTTTGAGATTACTTGGTAGTTTTGAGTAAGATTCTTGGAGATAAGAGTTTGAGCATGTATACCATGAGTTGAAGAATATTATGAAGTTTTTGCTAAAAAAATTTAATTAGGTTTTTTAATATATGTTTTTTTCCCCATTATTGTTCAAACAATTTGTGTTTATGTTTCATTTATTCTAGATAGACTTTCTGGGCATGCACATGCCTTATATGAATATTACTAATGATGTGCTCCAAATCGTGGTTTGAGATAAACCTTTTTATGAATCCCAAATAATATTATCAAGGGTATATTATATTTTAATATGATGTGTTTCTACCATGTGATATGTTTTAATGTTCTCCAAGAAGATCAAAGGGTAACATGTGGTAAGTAGGACTAATGGAATTAGATCTCTATGAGACCTAAAGGAGAGATAAGGCCTAATTGAAATAAGTAAGACCTAAAGGGAATAAAATAATGTTTTATCCATTTATTTGATATTTATTAATATAAATTCAATGGAGAACCTATGAATATAAGAATTTTTGGCCAATTAAGAAGGAAATGATCAAGTGACTTGTATAGATACTAGCTAATTTTAGGCCTATTTTGAGATGTAGTGAGTATGAAGAGAGTAAGAGAATAATAATATAACACTTGGTAAGTATAATAAGGTATTATAGTCCATCATAAGAGTATATAAGATCATTTATGAAGCTTTAACATATGTTATACATATGAGGATCAAGGTCATAAGATTTGATCAAGTCAAGAAGAGGGATAGTTGAGTGAAGAAGGATAGAGGCTAGTTTGAGTGGGATAGGAGTGTGCAAAGAGATGAGGAAGAATATCCATATGTTATATGAGAAAAAAAGGTATTTTTAAGGTGATGAATTTTTTTAGGTGGATGAGTTGGTGATGAGTCATCTAAGAGGTTGGTGCCTCCTTACAAGTTGGTGCTTGTTAAAGCCTAGCTGAGTTGGTGCTTATCTAGTTGGGGTTGGTGTTTATCTAGTTGGGGTTGGTGATCTATGTGAATTTGGTTCTTCACTAAATTTATTGTCTATATTATAGGACTTTATTCTATTTTCATCATCAATGGTCTTTCTTCTTCTTGAGGGTTTCCCACATATATACTATGTTCATGTGTTTCATGCTCTTTTGGATTGGTGCTTATGTTTTCTAAGATGTACATGCTTGTTTAAATAATCTATGATTGATTAATAAAGATTTTTAAAGAAAGTTTTTGAAGACTGATTCACTACCCTCTCAGTCATTTATCTTCCAACATCAACTCTTTTAAGCCTACAATTTGATCCTAAATTAGATTCATTTAGATTAAAAGGAAGTTAGGCTTCTTTGGAGGTTCATCCTAAGGATCATAAGTGTCCCACACCTTGGGGGATGATCCCATTGTCTCACTATACCATCTTCCATTCCATTGGGTGCACAATTTGTGTGATAACACGTCTTTTATTTTTAGCATTATTCATGTCCTTTACATGTATCCCTTGGCATCATATGTACAATTTCTACTTTGAGTTATTTAAACACATCCTTTTTATGTGACCTAAGTATTATTGTTTGACATATTTTTATTGTGTTTGTGTCTTTTTGAGCTTGTTAGGATTGATGAGTGCCATGTTCCATATTATGCTTAACTAGTACACAAGATACCAATTCTATTACTATGAGTTTTACTAATACATTCTATAAGTTTTACCTCATGTTTTACATACATAATTCAAATGATGCAAATATTAATATGCTAACATAATTTTCACATATGTTACATTATTTAATGATTACATCCTACTATGTATGTTTAGTTAATTTTATTTGAGATGAGTGACTTTTAGGATCAAATTCTATCATCTCAATAGGGGGCATTTCAATGGGATTTTCATACATGAGATAAGCATTTTCAAAATCAATAATCAGTTTAGGGGTACAAAATATAGTTTCAAAGGATATAAAATGCTTCAAAATATATTCATTGGCATAGATTATGGGGGCATATTCCATGCATAAACATTCATATTTCAAGTGCAAAGTATAAATTCACATAGTTTTTGAGTTCCCGATATATGTTCATACACAAACTTCAAACATAATTTAAGCTTGGCATCTACATAAATGTTTACTCTCCAAGTCATCCCCATAAAGCACTAAATTCATAAGGACCACACAAGAGGTTGCAGGCTTGTGCAATGTCAAGTTTTCTAAAAATAAGTCTATACACAAATGCTTCCTATATACACCCACACTCAATAATCATCATGGGTTTGTGGCTCAACCAAGTGTTGATTTTGACATATGAGGAGTTTCTAATTTGTTCCCCATGCAAATATCCTTAATCACATCAAAATGACATGCAAGTTAGAGTGCATGGGTTTCCCAACTTCAATTAGTGAAACATATAAATGCATAGGGAACAATTCTAAATCATGAAGAGCATGCTTAAGATATTCAATCTTCTTGTACACTCTTATTCAAAGAATTTTTCCCACTCAAATAATAAAGTCTCACACCTATGAACAAGGGTTTATCCCAGAGGGGAGGTTAGTTTTGTGTTAGTCTCATAAAATAAATCAAATGAACACACTAAAATCCTAACACCTCTGGTCTAGACACTAGGGAGAGATTAGGTAATAAAAAATAAATGAAAGTACAACAAAAACATAAAAGAAGCAAGTCTTTTACCTACCTTGGAGATCTAAAATGATTATTGAATGGCTTGCTCAACTTGTACATCAAGAAGTTTTTGACAATAGAGGTTGTTTAGCTCCTTCTCTCCTTGGTACCTTGGCTTTAATGTTTCTTAGCTTAAGATTTGAGCATGGGAACACTACTTGCTAGGAATTATAACTCTACATCAAAGATCTTATTGAAGATATTTATGCATAATAAATTTTTGCCTAAATAGCTTATGGTTCAATAGGTAAGGCTTTGTATTTATAGCCTCAAGAATTAACTCTCACCCAAGATGAGTTAATGTTGAATTTAAGCTTGGAATGGGTTCAAACTAACCCTATGTGAGTTAAAACTATCTCTAGTTAAACTAATAGTTGTCATGTAATTATTATTTTTAATTACTAGTCATCGATCTCAAATTATATATTTTGGGATATTTTCAAAGAGCTTAATAACTCATAAAGGAAATGATAAAAGGCTTTGATATTTTCATTTTTAGAATTTCCATTTTTAGTTATTCATTAACTACAAATGGATAATTCAACTTAGAGTTTAATCTTATTTAATTTGTTAATTGGTTTTGATTAACTTTTTTAGCTCTTTCAAGATTTGATCAAGTCACCCATTTAATGGGTCCATAGTCCAAATTGCTAGTTATTATGTCTTTAGGTGATTAGAGATGATTCCATGAGAGGTTATTATTGCATATAGGCTAGCACATAAAATAGGGATGCCTCAACATTATTTTGAGCCTTGATGAAAGATACATAAATAAATTTGGGATATTCATTGACTCCTAGGCTTAATTTGAAATGTTTAATAGGAATCAATCTCAAGTCTGGTCAGAAGCTAGTTGTGGCTAGATTTGGCTATCTACAGTTTGCCCTTATTTGGGAAGGCACTGCAAGCTATAATAACAATAACATATTCTCAAATAATGAAAATGTACTATATGCATATGATTTTAATGGCAATGGATGAGCTTTAGGTGCCCCCTCGAGGGATAAATTAGCAAAAAGGGCGGGCAATCAGTCCCTTGAAGGAAGGAAAATGATGGGACCAAAAGGTAAAATGGGTGGAAAATAGATTGATTTTCTCATAAGTAGTTATAATTAGCATCATAATGAGTTGCCTAGGTTGGGCAGACAAACAAGATGATTTGCCCATAGTTGGTTATAATCATCGACATAGGTGGGATAAAAAATATAATGATTTTCCCAAAGGTGGTTATAATCACTAAAATAGAAAATAATGATTTACCTACAGGTGGTTATAATCATTTGTAGATAAAAACATGCCCCAATTGGGTAGATAGAGATAATGGTTTGCCCAAAGGTAGTTATAAGCATTATCACAATGAAAACATGCCTCAATTAGGTGGAAGAAAGACAATGATATTCCCAAAGGTGGTTATAATCATTAACCTCTAGATAGATCCAAACATAATGATTTACCCATAGGCAGTTATAATTATTGGATTTTTGGGTGGGATGAGATACAATGATTTTCCCAAAGGTGGTTATAATCATTGACTAAATGATGGGAATATGATGACAAATTAGACTATGGGGCTTACATATTGATTTTGTAATGATAAATTAAGAGTAAATTGGTACAAAGGAGAAAGATGAATTTGGGCAACCTGTTAGTATAAATATACACATCCTATCTAGAAAAGATTAAAATTCTATCATAATTTAATTAATCTATATGTGAGACACAATTTAGATTAGATTAAAAAAAAATTAGGTAGTAAGGAGAAGTATGGTGACCTCATTACTTGTAAGACTTCTTGAGCTATTTTTTGCTATAGCATGTGATGGCAGGCATCATGATATAAGACACCATGAGAACCTAGCCAATATATATATATATATATATATATATATATACTGACACGTGATCCAATAAATTATTAAAAATAATGTACCAATGATAAAAACCATGATGATAATGTTGATGTATGAATATGGATAGATTCAAGAATAATGCACAAGGAATCATCCAATGAATGCATATACACTGAATCAAGGCACAACAAGAAATCAAGTAAATAGACAAATAAACAAACAAATAGGAAAAAAAAATACCAATACAATGTAAAAAAAAGATAGAATTAAAAAACAACAAACAAAATGTAAAAAACAAAAATAACGGTTAATCACAATGTTAGCACAAACAACATGACACACACAAAAGAAAAAATAATTCCCCTAGGCTATAAGAGACAATGAAACAAACAAAATGAGGGAATAGAAGAAAAGAAAAGGGGTGGTTGAGCTGACTCCATATGTACTAGGGAAGTGGACGTTGCCTACATAGCTCCATGGATACAAGGTTAAACATGAACTTTAAGACAAATGTGATTTCCCTAGAAATGGGATAGAAGAATAAGACGATCAAGAAAAATACGATGATGTTGTAGAGGAATATAGGAATACTATTTCAAAATAGTGAGAGTGTGGGATGGGAGGGCAGTAAGGATTGGGAAACTAAATGACAAGTGTTTTTTTGTGAAATAGTTAGGGGTCCTAAAATCTTTAAGGTAAATAAGTGGTTGATTTGGTGATGTTTAGGATTTTATATATTGTTTATGAATGTTTTTAGAATTTTCTAAGCATCTCAACTCGATCGAGGATGATGAGATACTAAATAGTCTAACTCACAAAATGGTGAGATCATTCAAAATTGACATTGCTCACAAAATAGTAAGAGCATGGTAAAGGGTGACTAAGCTGACCTCAATGTGAATTGAGCACTACCTAGATAGTCCCATTAGAACCTCAATTCAATGTAGTTATACCTTATAGTGGAGGAATTTGATTAGGTAGTATCAAATTCTTAAATTAGGTATAGTAAGTAAATGGCATAGTATGGCATAAAAATGGCAAGGTGGTTCTTCAAGGCATGATAAAAGTGTTGTTCCCAATTTTCTCATATATGGTTATAATTAGGAAACAATGTCATAGGTTAATGATAATAATTTACCCATAGGTGGTTATAATTAGTATCATGATTGTGGGATTCTGATGTGCCCAAACATGAATATAATTAGGGATACCTAAAAGGAAATGAAACAAGAAATGAAGGATGTAAATGCCAAACCATTATGATCCTGCTCCAAAAAGACATCCTCTATCTAGAAGATGTACTGAATCAACTACTTCAACTTGATCTAAATCCTCATGTTGAAGGTAATCATATAACCAATGGAATGGAACCAAGATTAAAAGGGTTGGGTAGGGCTGGTAAAAACAAGTTTGGTCAATAATGGAGATATGGTAGGATGGTATATGATATGACATTATTTAAGGATGGTGATGTTACAATGGTAATAGGGTTTCCCCTAAGTGATAAGATAAAGTAAATGGAAAGGTATGAAACAATGGTAGGGTGAATGGAATGTGAAAAAGGCAAGGTAAAAGGCAAAGCAAAGATATGATCTTGTTGTTCTTATTGATGTGGAGATGTACATATTGATCAATATATGATATAACAAGAATAGGCAAATGTTTAGATTTCTATCCCACCCCTAATTTGAATAACTGCTATGCCAAGAACTAGCTATATATTTGGACTTAAATAATGTTGTTTTGATTGTTGTTGCTCATTAATTTTATTTCCTTCAAATGTCTAAATAGGATGTCTTTATAGCCTATGCAAAGGAAAGTGTGGCCAGGTATGGTAAATATAGATAAATATTCAATGATAGGTCTGATTTTGCAATGTAAAGGTGGATGATAATGGAATGTATAATGGTTGGGTAATAAATGAAGATCAAGATTTTTAGGCACACAAAATGTTTTTGATTTTGGATTCAACATAATTTTGGTTATGGTAGGGTCGAAGACTTTTGGATATGCTCTCAATAGGACCACTAGATATTTTTGTTATTTGGTCCTAAGAGTAGATACTATCTGATTATGATATAGATTAGAAGCTATATTGATGTTATCATTGATAATATATTCATAAAATAATGAATAACTATTATGCTCAACTATTGGCACCTGAATGAGGTTTTTACCAATAAAATTATCTTGATTGTACCATAGTGCCTTTAAGAAGGTTTCACTAAGGAATATTGAATTTTGAATTTGATTGTCTTTTAACACCTCCAAAAAGGTTTCACAAGATGTTGAGTTTGGAATTTGATTGCCCCATAACACCTCTGAAAAGGTTTCACAAGATGTTGAGTTTGGAATTTGATTGCCCCCTAACACCTCTGAAAAGGTTTCACTAGGAGATTGTTCTTTTACATGAATGTGTTCTTGGTCCCCCTGATATTCTATAACTAATATGTCAATTCTATGTGATAACATAGTAGACAAAAATTTAGAAGTAAAAAATGTAGTGGTAAAAACGTAGTATTACAAAAATGTCATGAAGACAAAACATAGTGAGGAAAAATGTAGTAGTATTGGTAAAGTCATAAAAATGTTTTGAATAGAATAATTAGGAAATTTTATTGATTATCACATTGTTTATTTGTTGTCTAGTTCATTTTGGTGATAATAGTTAACATTTCATGGTGAAAAAGTAATGCACCAAATTTACAAGTAAAAGAATAGAGAAAAATGTGATTTCATGAGTTTGGACCTTTAGTTGAAAGTTGTGTCATCTTCGTGACATGACCAATACTGCTATGTTTTTTCCTTATTACATTTTTTCCTCATGATGTTTTTTCATACTATGTTTTTACCACTATGTTATTTACTGCTACATTTTTGTTCACTACTTTTTTTTGTAGGATGCCAATATGTCACCATGGATGCAGTTCAACAAGGTATGACTCTTTCAATCCTAATCAACACTTATGGGAGGTGAAATCTCAATATAATGGATAGGTTGGGTGGTGTTAATGGTATGTGTAATGGTAATTGAATAGAAAGAGGTAACACAATCCTCATAAAATATACTATGAGAACTTGTGTTGAGTCTAAAATAATCATCTTTAAAAACCATGGAAGGATCACAAATGTATTAAAATTGATCTAAAAGGCATGTGTAAACAATATTATAATATCCACAAACATCTCCTAATTTTGAAGTTGATTCTAACTCAAGGGACTCTAAATCTAATGTTGAGACTGACATTGATTTTGCTCTTGATGATAAATATAATATTAGTTCAAGAATAGAACCTAAATTTAATTTTTATTATTATTCAATTGTGGTTACTAATATAATGATGTCTTGTTGAATGTTTTGTTTTGGACAAGTAATGGCCTATGATTGCATAATGGGCTCCACAAAAATTGGTTTGTCAAAGTGAGACTCCTCAATGAGGGGAAAAGGTCAAGAGACAACTCCATAGAGATTGGATTTTCAAAGGGAGGATCTTTAAAACTATGACAATGGTTAAGATAATGATTTACCCAAAGGTAGTTACAATCATTAAGAAGTGACTCAGCAAAGACTGGCTTGTCAGAGTGAGAATCCTCAATAATTGGAATAGTAACAAAAGGTGATTCATCATAGGTTGACTTATCACAAATAGGTGTTTAAAAAAAAATCATGGATTGGTTGGTTTTCTTGACCTTGGTTTACTATCAGTTATAAACTGCATGTTCTAAACATATCTTAGTCTTTAAATGATTAGCTATATTAGAGAGTTACTAATTGGCTTTATTGTGGATCGATGATCAACATGGATTTTATAAAGTGGGGGATGTTTTTAAATGGATGAAGAATGGATAATGTTTGGGTAATGATTTATTTTTGAATAAGATCATATACTATGGGATTAACAAAGAGTGGTTGTTGGCCTAAGATGATAACTGTGAATTGTCTAGTCATGATTATACAACCTTGTTAGGATAATGAGTTACCATACTTGGAAGGGCATACAATGGTAATGGTAGGGAATTGTGAAGCTTGGTTTTTATTATGAGCCAAAGGATGAGGTCTTAGAATGGTAATTTTAGGGCATTATGAAACTTAGTTTTTATCATAAGCTAAAAGACAAGGTCCTAGAATGGTAATGGTAGGGCACTATGAAGCTTGGTTTTTATTATGAGCCAAAGGATGAAGTCCTAGAATGTTAATCCTTAGATGTTGTGGAGTTTTGTTACTCACACAATAAAAATTAGGGTTGATGGTATAAGTAGGGGATTGGGTACCATTATCCATGAAAGGGTGGACTTGGTACATTATTTAACCCAAAGGAGGTATCACCACATACTGCACTTAAGGATCTTGGATTTCTTCCCTAGATTGGGTATTGTAAGGAGGATAAGGATCCATCTCAAAAACTACATCATCACCATAGGGGTCTTGAACAAAGTCATCATATGTAAAATCATTATCATCATGTGAATTGTACATGGCTCCACTATGAGTGTAATGATACAAATCTAAATTGATAATCAACATTCCATGAATAGGCCTAGAGTTCTATAAAATCTAAAAAATGAGGTCCAATAGACAAATGATCCAAACATAGTCTAACTTGGTCTAAAAGTAGAGTTGTATCTCCAAAAACGTCTGAGCTAAAAACTTGGTCTAAATAGTCTAACATCAAATGTCTTAGACAAAAGGGACAAGTGGATGAAATAAAAACCAAAATGCCATAAATCTAGGTACAAAGTATTTAAAACAAGTCTAATCTAAAGAATTTTTTTTTTATAGGTCTTTGAAAGAAGGCGCAAAATATAGGCTCAAAATAGGCATGTGCTAGGTCTTTTAGAAAAGGCACAAAATCTAGACTTTTAAACAAAACAAGGTATGAGATTTAATCTAACAAATTTGAAACACTTTGGAATAAAATATTCATTTATATTTAAACCTATAATTGGTTAATTGGTATAAGGCATGAAACAATAGGCATATAGAAGATAGGCTACTTCCCCCAAATCTAGGCACAAAAAATAATTTTTGAATTGAATGAAGAATCATCCTATGTTTTGCAACCCAAAAGTGAAAGATCGATGCTCTAAGCCAAAATTACACAAGGCCTAGATATAAACCAATCAATGTTTTGATCTAAAGTTATCAAGGCTAATTTCGAACTCAACTTGGAAAAATAGGCTTCTTTAAACAAATAACAAGCTATACAAGAATGGATAGTATAATGGCTCTAGGTATAGATCCCAAAGGTACATGCAGCTTTGGTTTTGTAAATTTGGACACAAAGCAACATGTGTTTGAAACTATTTTATTAGAATAATGATGTTATCATTCTCTAAAGGTATGACAAATGTTTGGTTTCAAGACTCAAAGGCATGAAATTTGGAATGAATTGGGTAGTGTAATGACACCCTTTCCAATCAAGTGACACACACAAATGAGTATGTCAAATGCACAATGTCAAATGGGAATCATAATGCTTCCTTGAAAAAAAGATTTATGCTTAAACAAGACTTGTTTTGATGTGGTAAGACAAATAAAATAGGATAGCTTCAAGAACATGTAAGAAATGATAAAATGACACAAACACCTACATGTAATGTCTTAAATCCTAAAATTGACAAGGTTACATAATACTATCGAATTATATTAATATACTCACTCTTGAGAGGATTTTAATTGTTAATAAAAAAATTAAAAGTGCATGAAAAGTAGGTTTTTTAGGCCCCCTCTTTTCTCTAGAGTTTAAACTATGACATGAAACTTTAGGCTACTCACCCTACATCAATAATATATCCATGATAAGTGGGGTTGTTCTAAACTATCAATTTTTACTTGTTTCTAGACGGTCCCAAGTGTGGATAACACTAGAGATGTAATCATGTCATTTGGATCTATGTTAATAGGCTTGTTGTGAAAAGTTCTTGTCCTTTTCACAACCATTATATTCATTACTTTCTCAATTTAGTGTGACGTCTGAGTTACCCCTACGCTCTAAGTCTAAATACCACTAATGGAGCTTGTTTTAACTACTCAAAACATGCATCCTAATAGGTCACCCTCAATTTATATACCCCACCATGGAGTGGGGTTGAAAGGATGCTGCAAGATTAATTCTTAGGTCAATGCTTTCGTAGAGAACTCGTGAGGAGGTGATGAAATCCCGCTGACAAGCCAAAATGCATGAAAATAAAGACAAGTGAAAATAATTTATGGTTGTTTTGGGGTCGCCCAAATCATATAGATTTGGGTAGAGCCTTATCAAATTTGTTTTCATGATTTTGGACCAAAGCAACAAAGGTAAAGGATGAGCATTTTTGGTCACCCGAGTTCCTTGAAGGGAATACGGGGAGAGCATACACATGTCACTCATTTTACTAAAATAAACAAATGTCAATAAAACATACATGAAAATGACAAAATCTAAGGAGTATGTAACAAATGTGAAAGTTCATTTTATTAAATCAAGATGGAATGTGTTGTGAAATTTTGGCCCCTTGGCATTTGTTGCTGAAAGCTTCAAAAAAAAAGAAAATGATTTAAGCAAAAAGATTTTTAGAACACTAATTTTAAATGTGAAATTTATAACCTTAGAGTGTTTTAAATGTCCCCTTTCAGCCTTTAAGTCCTGTAAAATACATTAGGGAGTCCTTGTGCTTAAAATCACATCACAAGTGAACAAATGACTTCCCAAATCTTGCTCTCAAGTTTCTAGTTTTTTACACAGTACAAAATTGTAAAACATAGAGCAATACTACAATTCTCTCTAAAAAATTGTGATTGTCAACACAATACTACAACTTGCATGAAAATAGGGTATTTAAAGTAATATCACTAGTCTAAATTCAAAACTATAGAAATAAAGGTAATATTGCTACTCCTAGAGTAATAATATTGCAATTTAGCATAAAATGGTTAGCACAAATTGTTAATAGTTTAAAGGTAATATCACTAAAGTTAACGAAATATCACTAAACTTATTACAATATCATGACTTTCAAATTTGTGATATTACAATATCACTTGTTTTATGGTAATATTGTAACTTTGAAAGTCCCAATATTGTAATATCGTAACTTCCCTGTAAGTATGAAATGGTTAGTAAAAACTTTGGAAGTTAGAAATAAAAATGCAAGAAATACAACAAAACCATGACTATGTAAATAATGATATTGTGATAATATCATGATTCCAAAGAACAAAATCATGACTGCATAGGGTAACTTTGAAACTTCCATAAAAATGTCCTTTAGCCTTCAATTTTCACTTATTTTGATCAACAAGTTTAAATTTTTACATGAAAATTGTTAGGGGAATGCTCTAAAAGGCATTAGGAACAACTTCATGGGGTGCACATCCCACTATTCATGAAAACATGTGAACAAGGATTTAACATAGAGGGGAGGTTATTTTTGTGTTAGTCTCATAAAACAAATGAAATGAACACACTAAAATCTTAACACCTCTAGCCTAGACACTAGGGAGATATTAGGTAACAAAAACTAAATGAAAGCACAATTAAAAAATAAAAGAAACAAGTCTTTTACCTTCCTTGGAGCTCCAAATATATTTTTGAATGGCTTGCTCAGTTTATGCATCAAGATGTCTATGATAATGGAGGTTGCTTGGATCCTTATCTCCTTGGCACCTTGGATTTGATGTTGTTTGGCTTAATATTTGAGCATGAGAACATTACTTACTAGGCATTTAGGCATTATAAAACTACATCAAAGAGCTTTTTAAAGATATTTGTGCATAATAACTTTATACCAAAATAACTTATGGTTCAATAGGCAAGGCCTTGTATTTATAGATTTAGGAATTAAGTCTCACCCAAGGTGAGTTAAGGTTGAGTTTAGGCTTGGCATGGGTTCAAACTAACCCTAGGTGAGTTAAACTAACTCTAATTGAGTTAATAATTGTCATGTAATTATGAATTTCAATTACTAGGCATGGATCTCAAATTATATATTTTAGGATATTTTCAAAGAGCTTGACAACTTGTAAAGGCAATAATGAAAGGATTTTATATTTTGATTTTTAGAATTTCCATTTTTAGATATTCATTAATTACAAATGGATAACTCAAATAAGCATTTAATCTTGTTTAATTTGTTAATTGATTTTAATTATCCTTTTATCTCTTTCAAGATTTGATCAAGTGCCCCACTCAATGGGTCCATAGTCCAAATTTCTAGTTATTATGTTGTAAGGTGATTATGGATGAATCTATGAGAGGTTATTATTGCATACGAGCTAGTATCCAAAATATGAATGCCTCAACATGATTTTGAGCCTTGATGAAAGATGCAAAAACAAATTTGGGACATTTAGTGATTCCCAAGCTTAATTTATAATGTTTAGTAGGAATTAGTCTAAAGTTTGGTCAGAAGCTAGTTGTGGCTAGATTTGGCTATTTACAGTGCCAAATCATAGAGTTTTACATCTTTTCCCTTGTAAAATGCAAACTATAATCTAGGTTGTGCATCATTCCCTTCATAAATAAATATGAGTTTTAGATGAAGGAACATAATTTGAAGACCATTAAAAGAGAATAGGCACAAAAATATTTTGGGCCTTGTGTATTTCCATATAAGATTATCCTTAGTGCCCTCCATAAACTCATAGCTTCATTGCATATCTAATTCATTTCATAACCTTCAACATGTAATCCCATCTATGTAACTTTTAATTCACACTCCCATATGTGTAATACTTAATGTGCATAGTTTAATGCACACCTAGTTCCTAAAATATATGTGTGCATGCTAACCCCTACTACATTCACATAGATGATAGAGTGAGGTTAGAGCAAAGCTTTTGTAGCTTCCACACAAGTAGGTCTAGGTGGATTGATAAGTGGCAACCATGAATAAAGGTGGTAGTTGAACCCAATTGGACATTAAAGGAGCCAAATCCAAATAGATTTGAATGTAAAGGTGGATATCAGGGTGTCAGATAATGATAACACACCTCCCTTGGATACTTAAATGTAATTCATTCATAGATGCACATGTGGATCAATGAGTGACCTTCAATCTACTTCCATGATCAAATTATCAAAACTAAATTAAATAATCATGGCCTATAACAGTTATTATGAAGACTTTAGTGGTCTTGATCAGCCTTGGGTTATAGGCATTTATTTTAGATCTAAGTTCCTAGCTACTACCTATAATGGTGAATTAATTATGCATGGCCTTGCCTAGTGCTATATGAACCCTGATTCTTATTGTAAAAAGGTTGACATTTGTAGGCATCATAACACTGCTAAAATTTTCCCTTCAAAATCCCTCTCATAATATAACAAAGATCTACCTATTTGAGTTTGTAATATTGCCTTACATATTGAGATTAATAATAATTTTACTTTCATTCATGCTCTATGTTCTATCTACATTCATGGTTGTTGATCCTTATCTATGGATGTTCATCCCTCTCATTGCCATCCTCCCTTTTCACCTATACATACATTTGAAAATATCTATGGGTCTCATGTTGTGTATACACGTGTCTTCATAGGTATTATTTATGGACCATTTATCATCCCTCTTAAGGGTACATGATGTTCCCTTACCTCCATGTGAAACACTTATGTAGTGCACCTAGTTAAAGATTTTGCATTCAGTTTGTTAGTTCTATTGTGTCTTTAAGTAGGTGAGGTTATCACTTTATTCTTGGTACATCACCTTTTATATTCTAGAAATCCTCTAACCTTTTCTCCTCCTTTTACCCTTTGTCAAGTTTAGGTTTAGCACTAAATGTAGATTTCATTATGTTCTTTGTAGGTCTACGTGTTAATCCTAAACAAGGTGCATCTAGAATAGAATAAAACTAACCTACTTCAAAGGTTCATCCCAAGAAGAACAAGAGTCCCATACTTTGGGGGATGATCCCATTATTACAATGAGATATCAAATCATTCTCCAAAACATAAGTATAAGTCACTAGGTACAAAAGAGATGCATTCTAGTATAGGTGAGAGCCTTTCATACATGGTTGCATGTTTTGAGTACTAAAAATTTGTAGCATGCCTAGTGGGACTAATTTCAAAAGTTGGCTAAGAGATTAGTGCTACTCTCAATGATTCAAGTGTTTAAGACATTTTTTAGAGCATTTGGAGAATCCAAATGTCACATCTATTGGTTTAAGCATTGTAAGTGCCCAAAATTATGTCTTTCCCCCTCCATTATATGAAAACATCATTATTACACCATATTTTTATGCATATAAAGCTAAAAGTGCTCTCAATTCCACCCAAAATTAGTGTGGACTAGTGAGATATCAGTCTACCCATAGTGTTTGCCTCCCTCCTACCCTAGTTTAATCCTTTTGGTACCCTGATAACACTCCTAACCAACCCCAACAAAGCATCAAAGATATAATACTGGACTTCAACTAGTAGATGAGGGAGATTGATAAGGAGATGGAGTATGGTAGATGATAAGAAGAGCTCGCTCAAAGATTATCTTCACTAGTAGGAGAGGGATATTAAAATAAGATATGAGGATGAATGTTTAGCTAAGAAAATCACAACTAAAGAAGAGAATTTATGTCAACTGATTATACAAACATAAGGAATTAAACCCTAAGCAATCATTTTTATTCCCAACTTCAAACAAGCTTCCCCTATGACCACAGACTAACCTATGAATAGAGGATATTCTATGATCAAGATTCCAAGCTTCAAGTAGGGAAAATAGTTTGATCCTTCAATCAAGTCTTCATATATCAAGGTCCTAAGTTTTATATTCCCCACTTCTTCAAAATATCCCATTCCCATGCCAATTCTAGAGCTCATTCTTCCTCAAAAACCTTAGATTAAACCATGACAACCTTCTTGGACCCAATATCTAGATTTAAAGATGCTCAACCTAGTTAAATCCACTCTTAATTCACCATTAAAAACCTCTTTCCCACCCATCATCTCCATTTTCAAATGTGGGTCAGTTGTATGGAGAATAAATATAGATAATTTAGGTGGAGGGGAGGATACCTCAAGTGAAGAGGATGAGGAGATAATTATTGGTAGACCTCTTTTTATCATCAAGCCAAAAAGGTCATACCTAGAGAAATATAAATAAGATCGATCTAGTTAGTCTAGTTTTGATCTCATAGAGGAAGTAGTTATCGAGGAGGAAGGGTTGAAGTCCATTCATGAAGATAAATTTAATACCCTTAACCTTATCAAGGAACTCCTTCCCTGTATTGAATAAAAAATAAGTGCACTTCTTCCTCCTCTAGAGGAAGAACCCAAGAAGGAGGGAAAGGTTGGGACTATGAGATTATTTGATGAGATATCACTTTATCTAGGGGAGGAGGACCTAGAGGGTGAACAAAGTGGTAAAGGAGAACTTGTGCTTCAAGAGAGACACCCCAGTTAGCTTGAGAGTAGTCCAAAAATGCTAAAAAATGATGGGGAATTACAAGATTTGTTTGAGATCTTGGAAGCAAGTTAAGTCCTTCTTTGAAGGGAACATGCCTTGGTTGGATCTGAAGAGTGTGACCTTATCAAACCATGTTAGAGGCATGAGGGAGGTATTCCATTAAGTTTTTTTTCCTTAATATTTTCAGAGAGGGATATCAAACCTTGGATAATCCCATAGTTTCTTGTACCCCCTAAGAGGAAACATAGGCCTATTTTGGTCTCAACCTCCTAATAAGTATCAACCACTCCCTCTTGAGTCCAAACCCAACATGAAACACAAATATGAGGAGGAAGTTGTAGTGATAAGTGTGATTTTTTTCCCTAACAAGAACTTCACATGGGAGTTTCTAAAGGACATGTTTATCTCAGAGGAGTAGATACAATATAAATAAATTATCCTTCCCATTGAGGAGGAATAACTTGAACAAGTCTTCATCCATGTGCCCCTCTTTTTCAAAATTGGTGATTTGAGCTACCAACTCAAAAAACATGTATTTGATCATTTGTGCCTTTTACTCAAAAATGAATTTACACATAATAAAAATGACCTCAGAGGCTTTTTTTAAACCTAGGGAGACCAAGGCTTTT
Source organism: Torreya grandis (assembly GCA_037957365.1). NCBI lineage: Eukaryota > Viridiplantae > Streptophyta > Pinopsida > Cupressales > Taxaceae > Torreya > Torreya grandis. Next base: position 70,684 of record JARHVA010009757.1, read on the forward strand.
TTTTTAATTTATACATAATATATTGGTTACTTTTATTTTCCTAAGCACCTATCCACGCATGTATATAGTCATAGGTTACCTTGTTGTTTCCTTTTCCCTAAGTGCTTTCACACATTTCTTGTTCCATATTTTCTCTATTTGTTGTGAGGTAGGTCTAATTCTTTAGTATCAAGATAAACATTATCATGTGGGTAGATCACGAAATAACACATATTAAAGTATTGTGTAGACTCACACATATGAAGCCTAGGTAGAGAAGCACAACAAGAATTGCATTATCAAGGTGGATGGATATATTCCAAGCTTCAATGATTATGTTCCTAATGAATTGATTCAAGGATACTAGATTCATTTTTAGTAGGCAAGTGTCCCATATAGGTCACCAAATTTTTTGAATCTTTGAGTCACCCCTTAAGAAGCACTAAACTCATAAGGAACACACAAGAGGTTACACACTTGTGTAGTTCTGAGTTCCATAAAAACATGTTTTCACATAGATGCTTCCCATCTGTGCCCACACTCAACTATCATCACATGTTTGTGACTCAACTAAGTGTTTATTTATTCCTATTATGACTCTCTAATGCATTCCATATGAAATATCCTTTATCTCACCAACAAAACATGCAAGTTTGAGTGTGTGGGTTTTCCCATTTCAATTACTAAAAAAGAGAAGTGAATAGGGGAGCAATTTCAGATTGTGAAGAGTACACTTAAGATATTCAATCTTTTTGTGAACTCTTATTTAAATAATTCATCACACTAAAATAATGAATTTCCATTCCAAGTCATAGAGTTTCACATATGTGCCCTTGTAAAATGTAGACTATGATCTAGGCTACACATTATTCCATTCACAAACTGGTACAAGTTTTAGATGAAGGTGTAGACTATGAATACCATCAGAAGAGACTAGGAATACAAGGAGTTTGGGACTTGTGAATTTATGTAAAATATCACCCTTATTACCCTTCACAAACTCATATATTCATTTCACAACCGATTCATTACACAACCTTAAGCATGCACTCCTATCTATGTAATTTTCAACACATACTCCCATCTACATAGAACTTAGTGCACATAATTCAATATTCACCTAGTCCCCAAAAGATAGGCATGAATGCTAACCTTTACCATGTTAAAAAATCTGACAAAGTGAGGTTTGAGCAAAGCCCATGTAACTTTCACACAAGTAGGTCTAGGTGGATTAACAAGTGGTAGCCATGAATAAAGGTGGTAGTTTAGCCCAATTAGACATCAAGGGAGCTAAATTTGAATATATTTGATTGAAAAGGTGGTTTTTAGAGTGTCAAATAATGATAATGTACTTCCCTTGGCTATCTAAACACCCTTCATTTATATACACACACATGGATTCATGAGTGACCTTCCAACTACTTTCATGATCAAATTATTAGATCTAAATGGAATAAGCATGGTCTATAATAGTTATTGAGAAGACTTTGGTGATCTTGATTAGACATATACTCTATATGCAATTTTTGGATACAAGTTCCCATCTACCACCTCTAATGGAAAATGAATTACGTAAAGCCTTGCCTAATGTTATAAAAAACCTTGATTCTTATTGTAAAATGGTTGACATTTCTAGGCATCGTAACATTGCCAAAATTTTCCCTCCAAGAGCCCTCTCCTAGTATAACAAAGTTATACCTATTCAAGTTTATAATATTTACTTAGACCTTAATATTAATAATAACTAATTTACTTTCCTAAAATGCTCTATGTTTTATGCACATTCATAGTTGTTGATCATTGTCTATGGATGTTATTCCCTCTCATTGATGTCCTCCTTCAAACCTTTACACATAATAAAAAGTATTTGTAGGTCTCATGTTGTGTATACATGGGTCTATGTAGGTGTTATCTATGGACCATTTTTTATCCCTCCTAATGTTACATTGTGTTCCCTTACCTCCATGAAAAATACTTATGTAATGTACCCAATTTGAATATTTCGCATTCACTCTATTAGTTTTATTGTGTCTTTAGGCATGCGAGATTCTCACTTTATTCTTGGTGCATCACCTTTTACATTCCAACAACCCTCTTACCTTTTCTATTCCTTTTCCCTTTTGTCAAATTTAGGTTTAACACTAGCTATAAATTTCATTCTATTCTTTTTAGGTCTGCATGCTAGTCCTAAACCAGGTGCAAGATGCATCTAAACTGGAAGAAATTCAACTTCATTTGGAGCTTCATCCCAAGGAGCATAAGAGTCCCACACCTTGGGGGATGATCCTAATGTTACAATGATACATTGAATCACTCTACAACATGTAAGTCTAAGACAGTAGGCTTAAAAGAGCCATGCTTCAGTGTGTGCAAGAGCCTTTCACACATGGATGCACATTTTGATTGATAATAATATATTTATAGATTCTATATTTATTAATGGGGACATGATAAGGATTCTTGCACACTATGTTATTTTTACAAAATTTCAATACTATTTTATAGTTGTGGTCATGGTAAGAGTATGGATGTACTCCATTTCTCTTTTTATCATGCATTTAGGAACACATTTGAAATTTAATCTTCAATCCATATGTAGTGGTTGATTTAGTTAAGTGCATAATGCATAACTTAGAGGTTTAGTCCCCTTTAACATTATGTTTGCAAATCCTTTATGGATTTTTAACCCATTTCACATCTTGGGGTTACAAATACAAATTGAATTAAACTGAGGACTATAGATCCCTCAATGGTTATTATTTATTTTACACAAGGGAAAATTAAATTTTGGGCTTGATCATCCTCAAATTCTCCTTTGGTTCAACTAATGAATCAGTCTCTCCATTGATTCAAGGAAGCATAATCTCTAAGTAAATTTATAAAAGAAATATTGCAATCAAACATACAAGTGTATTCCTCCCTTGCTCACTTTTTAATTTCTAAATTTAAATTTAAAGCATTTTTTAAATTCAATATTTTTGAAATTTTAGTTTTTGAAAGAACAAAGTAACTACTTCACATGTTTTTCAGGGCTTACCAAAGACTATAGTGTCCTGCATGATTAGAGTACTAGCTCAAAAATAGTGTGTCTTACACACTACAGTATTTAATCTATTATTTTATTTTTATAATAAATGGAATAAACTTTAGACACCTAAATCTAGTCACAAATATTTGATTATGTTAATTTTGGCACTTTTCACTTTAATTAACTTGTACATTAATCAAGAATTATTTCATCACCTCACACTATCCTAATCCCTTGAATGAACTTATTTATACTATAAATTATTATGCAACACCTATAAAAATGTTATAAATACTAAAAACACTTAAATTCATGTGTGTAAACTTTCAAAATACTAGAGTTTTGTATTTTTCCTTGCAAGATAGGGGATTAGTAATGGCAGTCAGTCCTGACCCAAATTGGACACTCCTAACCTTAGGCCCTCTAATGGTAAATTTTCAATTTTGAACCCTTATTTATATTTTTGATCCACATTTTTAGTATAATTAGCATGAGGTTTTCCTCTTTTTGATTTATATAAAGGCAAACTCAAGTCACTTATTATACCACTTGGAAATTTAAATAAAGAGGCATACTTTAATTATTAAAAATTGAGCAAAGCTTCCTTATTTTCCCAATTATAATTATAATCATTTGAAGTAGTTCTCAGCCAAGTCAGAACCTTATTTTATCCAAGCCAAAGAAAATCAAGATAAAGTATTGAAGCCATCTCTAGATGTATTCATATAGTCAAAGGATCATAATTTCACAAAACACTCTAAGTGGGATAACTACATGGGATGATTTCCATCCTTGGATTATTGAATACATAGACAACATTTTGTCATCATGGGGGTGATTGGGGTTAGCTCAACCCAATTACACTTCACCTATTTGTATTTTTATTTTTTTAACAATTATCAAACCTATTAGGGTCTCAACATTGGAAAAGTTATTTTCAAGTCTTCTACACACTTTCAAAATTAAAAAATTGCACAAAAACCTAATTCAAGTTGATGTAGGTAATCGTGACCCGAGTTTTTAGTTTATTAGATATGGTTAAGGTTTATTAGTTAGGTAAAAATTGGCATCCAATATTGATCCAAATTGGATTGATCTAACCTCTTGCACCTTTAGTCATAACTTTTGATCACTTGTAGATTATGCTCTTGTTTCCTTGTATAAGTCATCAGTCATTCAACACAATAAAATATTACGTAGAAAAAGATAATTTTATCTTTTCAATTCATAGTTAGTATTATTTTTATAATTTATAATTAATTAAATTTAGTAATTTACATTCAGTTTACTTGTTAAAAGTCATTTTCCAGCATTCTGATTTATTAAATTCCATTTACCTTAGTTAGGATTAATCATCACATTGATTTTTTTTATAAAATAATCACATATAATGGTGACATAATGTAACATGCAATGTCACACATAGAAATAATCACACATTATAACACAATAAATTATTATACCATGTGATATCCATCAACATTAAACATGCATAGAACAAGAAAATATAGTCTACATAATCAATTCATGTCATTATTGCACACAACAATGTACACTATCCATAGCATATAATAATCTAAATAGTATATGCAAGAGAAATATTGTATTATTGCTTTAATTATCTCAATATGATTAATGGAATAGTTTTATAAATATATAACTTGTATATTAAACCAAGATTCCCCTATTGTAGGCAAGCCTTCAATGTAGAAAGGTAGGATCAAGGTGTATTAATGTCCCACATCTCGATATCCATGCCATATATAACATGTATGTCCTACACCCCATTCATGTATACTATGAAAATAATGTGTGTAAAAAATGGATATATAATATACCACATATATATGGTAAATAAAATCAATGAATCATGTAAATTAATAACACATGGCACACATAGGTCTCAACTTTTTATTTTTTAAATATTTTTTTTGTGTTTTTAAAATAAAAAATTCTAAGATGCCTGCATGTAAACTAATGTAAGTGCATATGTTCATAGGAGTTTTCATAGGTTTTAATTCAACTAAATAAAAATTATAAACCCTTATTACTAGCTTCTATATAATTAAAAATGGTCTTAGCTAATTTAGTTTGAACTTGCCTTTAGTTTATTTATTTGCATTGGTATTATTTTGACTCTTTTATAGCACTAAGTCACCAATTTCAAATCTTATTATTATATGAATTCTTAATGTGATTTTGACATAGTTTGAGATGTTTAATATCTTATATGTTTATCTCATCCAACATATCTAACTCATGTAGTCTCTTTTCCTAATACTCATTGTCCCTTATGATATAATGTAGGTAAATTCACAAGGATGGTATCTTTAGCTTTAAATCCAATGAAAATTTTGTTCTATATAAAAGAGAATAATGAGTATTAGTTTTGGGTTTACGAACACTTGATTAATAATCCCATAAGGAATAAATATGAGATAGATAGGAGTAGAGATAGGCCAATAGCCAGATCGACCCCAATCTGAGAGGCCCTATAGATTGATATGGGTAGGCCCCCATCTATATAGGATAGGGATAGGCCAAAAAACCCATATATTAGGATAGGGATAGGGATAGGTATATGAGGCACTTCCCACCCCCTATATCTATTCAGCTATTCATCTATTCATGGAGGGACCCCTATCTGTAATCTAATCTCCAATGGCTTTGACTCTAGGTCACCACTCTTACGCATTCCAATGATGGGTAGGGGCTCTCTAGTGTTTGGTGTTCAATCGAGGCATGGTATAGATTAGATTTATTTTAGTTTAGTTTATATAGAGGTCCAAAGAAACTCCATATATATAGAGAGGGGAGAAACCCTATAGATAGGCCCCAGATAGATAGGGCTTGGGCCCCTATACCTCTATCTAACTCTAATCTATATAGAGAGGGGGGGGCTCTCTAAACTAGAGTGCCTCAACCTAAAGTTCAAGGAGGCTGAGGGGTGAGTGCATGAACTCCCTTAGAGTGAGGGGTGGGTTGGGTAGGTAGTAAGTAATTATGCCATCCTCACCATATTTTACAACTATTTTACTTAGTATTTTAGTAATTGTCTTATTCATTACTTCTGCTTGTTTATTACCTTATGGATAATAAGGAGTGGATAAGGTATGGTAAATTATGTATTTATCACAATATTTATTAACACTTTTATTATTTAATGGTGATCCATTATCCATTATAATGGATGATGAGAGACCAAATAATAATGTAAAAATCCCACTAGGTTTTATTAGAATATAGTAATTTTTTTAAAAATTAATTACTCATATTCATTTTATAGATTTCACCATGACAAATATAATTAGTGATATTTAACTAACTGCATTCATTTAGTTAACCAAAATGTTTATAGCTAATCCACTTAACTAACGATCACTATGAACATATATAATAATCATGACTAATGTTGATTAACTAATAAATACTGCATCTAATCATAAATGAAATAGTATAAATTTAGCCACGATTGATACAACATTACAACCACTGCTATAGAAGTATAATGAATAAGTATTATATTTTTCAAAAATACATAATATCTTAAATAATAATACATGATAAAAATCTCCATGGAGAATGAGTCTCCACAACTCAAGAGTCTCTATGACTCAAGTATCAATTTGTAATATAAGTGTAGTCTCTAGTGTAGCACTCTAGCTAGGAGGGAGGGCATCATCCAAGTGTTTTTCCACACCAAACATAGAACATATATCCCCTAAATTATCTCCCAACAAGGAGATGACCTACCCTTCATAGATGGGTAGATAATGATGGTACATGAATCCATAGTGACAAACCAAAACTTGTGTGATGTATATATCTAATACATAATGTGTATCATAAATAAATTTGTTCTAACATGATATCACATAAATATGAAAACTATATCAACACATTAAATGATAATTTTTAATTATAAAATTAATTTGGCCAAAGCATTCAATAATTAATGATCTTTAGGATCAGTCAATTTCATACATGCCACTCAATTAGATTACACTTCATCTTGTATTGGTGGCACTAATTAAGCTAATGGAATCCATCCATTGCTTATTTAGGGTCATGAATATGAGATTCAATTAAAATATATAATAATATAAAAACCAATAGATTCATTAAAAATATTTCCCTTTAGCTGATAAAAATATGCTAAATACAGAAATATTAAATACACACATTTAGTCCATCAAATGTAATGTATTGAATCCAATATCATCTAGTTTATTAAAGAATAATAAAAAGAATAAAAAAATCCTTAATATAACATATTGTATGGGTAATGATCATATCTAAATTGTTAGTTGCCTAAATTAGAAAGTAACTTACAATGTTATTTTATTCCCAAAATAATCATTATACATAGGCTTATTTAATTGTTCATATTCCACATATATAAAAAAATCCAGTCCAAAAACCATCTTAATATGATTTATATTTAAACCCTTAAATACCTTATTTTAATGGTTTTATACAAACATTAAAAAATATATAAGCACCCACTTTCACGCTATTATGGTAATAATGTTTTCAAACATAACATAATTGTGTTTGTGTGTGTGTGTGTGTGTGGGTGGTATAATCATTTCTAGATCTATTACATAATCACAAACATGTAACTTATACCCCATATATATATATATATATATATATATATATAAACTCTTTTGTTATAATTTCAATACAATATAATTAATTTATTATATATATTGTACTCTAAGATGACATCCACTATCAATTGCCTTAGGGTATTCTATAATATTTGAATAAACTATTAATAAGATTCATAAATGTTATTGGATAATTTATCAATCCAAATGGTAACACTATGAAATTGTGGTGCCCATATCAAGTTCTAAACACTAATTTAGAATATCCTCTTCATAGATTCTTAACTAGTGATACCCTTCTATAAGATCAATCTTAGAAATATTATTGCTCCTCATATTTGATTAAATATATCATTAATTCATGGCAATAGATATCTATTCTTGATTATTACTTTATTGAACATCCTATAATATTTACACAGGTGAAGAGTGTCATCCTTCTTCTTGATGAAGAAAACTGGTGCACCCCATGGTGATACACTTGGTTGAATCAGTACTTTCAAAAAAAATCATGAAGTTATGCTTTTAACTCAACCAATTCAATGGTTATCATCTTGTACAACTATTTAGACTATAGTTTTGATCCAAGTATAATATCAATCAAGAAATAAAACTCATGCTTGGGTAGAAATCTTGGCAATTCTTCTAGAAACACATCATGGAAGTTTATTAGAAAAAGATAATCTTTGATGGATGGTTCCTTAGACTCCTCCATCTCATTTATATTAATGATAAATTATTGACATCCCTTCTTTTGATCTTTCTTAAGTTGTATTGTATAAATATGCCTTAGCTTTAACTCCATTTTCTCATCCTAAAGTTGTGTCTAATTTCCAAAATCATCTTAACACTCAAACTTATTTAGATAATATTTAACCTTAGATTTATGCTTTACAAACCAATTTAATCCTAGGATCACATCATATGACCCTAATAATGTAGTAAAAATATCCACTACTGTAGTGACTTCAAGAAATCTAATCTCTGCTTCAACTAGACACTTGTCTACTTTGACCTTAAACTCATTCTCATACTATACCAACCATGTGTTTGCTATAACTCCAAATTTTATAGACAATTTACTAAGCATGATAGGAGAAATGAAACATTATATATCTCTTGTATCAATCAAAATAAAAATTAGATGATCAAATAAAGTACATATGAAACAACCTCTAACTAGTCATTTCTTGTCATATTGTTAGTTTCCCTTAAAACCACCATTGGAACCATTATCAGGTTACCTATTCCCTAAACCATTGTTTAAATTAGCATTCTAATTCTTTAATTGAATTTTGGAGTCTCCACTCCTCTGCCTCTAGTTCTTATTTTTGAAATTTGGTTTCAAACTTCCAAAATTATTTTTAAACTTATCTCGAACTTGGGAAAGAGATTTAAGTTTCTATTCCTACTTGACTGCCTTCTTGAACACTTGATCCATGGTAGATGGTCCATGCACATATAATTCACAACCAATTTGGGTTTTTAATCCCATGATGAATTTACTAATCTTGAACCTCTCATCCACCTAATATTGAAGTGCATACTTGAGGATCTTGGTGAATTGCTCCCAATGTTTATTCATCGATAAATCCCCTTAATATTTTGAAAATATATAATATTTTGATCAATGTTTAGTTAAGAAATCCATCATGACCTAAACATTATCACAAACTATTCTCAAGTGGCGGTGGTTGAGTCTAGGTTCATCTCAAGATTTTTTTTTACCCACCAAGTTGTTACTTCTCTAGTAAGCTGATAAGCTCCCCAAACTACTTTCACGACTTAAAAATAATTTTTAATCTCAAAATATTTCTCCATTTATATCAGCCATGATTTAGGTCTATCTCCCAATAAAGTTCCATTGAACTTTGGTGGATTTACCTTTTTCATATCATGTGCTAACTTTGTAGCTAATCAAGCTCTCACATCTTATGGCACTTCATATTGCCTCTATTATCGAGGATGTTCCTACTTAGAAAGATGTTCTTCAGGTTCCTCCTAAGAATTATCCTCATCATGGCTATGCACTTAATTTTCTAGGGTTGTGATTCAGTCCCTAGTCTCTTGCATGGTTACAAGGATTTAGTCTAATTTTGTAGCTTGTTTAGTGGTAATTTGGTTTGGATCAAAAGGGTGATTGGTATTCAAAGTACCCTCACCTTTTGGTCTAGAGAAAACTATTGTTATTCCTAATTATCAAGAGAATAATTTTGTGTTAGCAGACACATTAAGTGAGTTTTAGCCTCAACTCTAATACCACAATGTAACAACCCCATTAGGTTTCACTAAAATATAGTATTTTTAAAAAAAATAATTACTCATATTAATTTTATAGATTTCACCATGAGAAATCTAATTAGTGATATTTAACTAATTGCATTCATTTAGTTAACCAAAAGGTTTATAGCTAATCCACTTAGATAAGGATCACTATGAACAAATATAATAATCATGAACAATGATGATTAAATAATAAATACTACATCTAATCATAAATAAAATAGTATAAATTTAGCTTTGGTTGATATAACATTACATCCACTGCTATAAAAGTATAATAAATAAATATTATAGATTTTATCAATAGATAATATCTCAAATAATGATACATGATATAATGCTCCATGGATCATGAGTATCCATGACTCAAGATTCTCCATGACTCAACTATCAATCTGTAATCTCAAGTGTAGTATCTATTGTAGTATTATAGCTTGGAGACAGAGCATTAACTAAGTGATTTTACACACCAACCATAAAATATATATCCCCCATAGTCTATCCCAACAAGGGGATGGGCCTCCCTTTACATATGGGTAGATAATGATGGTGTAAAAATCTAGAGTGATAAACTAGAACCCATGTGTTGTATATATATAATACATAATGTGTATCATAATGAAATCTATTCTAACATTATATCACATAAATATGAAAACTACATCAACATATGAAATGACAATATTTAATTATAATACTAGTTTGTCAAAGCTTTCAATAATTAATGATCTCTAGAATCAATCATTTTCATACACACCACTCAATTGAATTACACCTCATCTTGAATTGGTGGTGCTAATTAAGATAGTGGAATTCATCCACTACTTATTTAGGGTCATAAATGTGAGATTCAATTAAAATATATAATAATATAAAAAGCAATATATTCATTCAAAATATTTCCCTTTAGATGAAAAAAATATGTTAAGTACAAAAATATTAAATACACATATTTAGTCTATCAAATGTAATGTAATGAATCCAATATCATCTATCTTATTACAGAATAATAAAAATAATAAAAAACCATCCTTAATATAACATACCATTTAGGTAATGATCATATCTAAATTGTTAGTTACCTAAATCATAAAGTAACTTACAAAGTTATTTCATCCCTGAAACAATCATTATACATAGGCTTATTTAATTATTCATATTCCACATATATAAAAAAATCCAATCCAAAAAACATATTAATATGCTTTATATTTAAACCCTTAAACCCTTATTTTAATACTTTTTTACAAACATTAAAATATATATAATCACCCACTTTCACAATATTATGGTAATAATGTTTTCATTAAAATATATATAGGCACTCACTTTCACACTATAATGGTAATAATGTTTTCAAACATAACACACACACACACACACACACACACACACACACACACACACACACACACACACACACACACACACACATTATTTTAGCATGTTTTCGGTTCATTTTCTTAATAAAACTAACTTAATAAAAATATAAATGATACAGGGTTTAAAGAGGAATACCTATGGTAGGGGATGTACACCATTGATACAGTGAGGTGTGAGCTCCTTCTTGACTAGGAAGGACTACTTGCATAAAAAAGACAACTTGGACAAGATTGGATTAATAATATAGATGGGTGGCATACCTGATACAATATCAATTCTAGGAAGTGGTACACTTCCTTAGAGGGATGTCAATCTACTATTTTATGTAGTCAAATATATAATATAATGAGATAAATTAAAATTAATTATGTGACAAGATTATGAAACTAAAATGAAACAAATTAATCTACTACATAGATATTATCAAAAGATTCATTATGGAAATGAGAAAACTATCATCAATAATACATATACTTCTCTCAATAATAATTTTTGCAAGATTGTAGAGGGTATGTATAAAACTTTTTTACCCCTAACTGCTAAATGCTAGCGGATATATTGGAAAAAGTACATTTCCCACTTTATAGACTACACACTTGGATTGTTCTTGAACTGTGGGGTATCACAAGTAGATGTGGGAAAGATATATCCCAATGATGGTAAGCTATAGGCTATAAAATGAAAAATATAGATTGTTTGATTTATGATAAAGATTTAAAAAATTGGTACTTGTAAGCATTGATAAGGAGATATAGCACTTTGATTAAATGAAAAAATAAAATGTGGATGAAATGGGTTGGATGATGGTGGTGGATGAATTGACCCTAAAAAACCCACATCTCTAATCATTGCCTACATAATCCATCATGGATAAATTTTGAGTGGGGATATTAGGCTAGATGTAGTTCTCCCAATGCGGTAAGAGAAGTGATGATGTAATGTAAGATTGAACCATGGATGTTATTAACATATTTAAGTTAATGATTGAATAATGGATTTATTTTCCCCTAAGAAATGATATATGTTAAGAGTGGATTGGGAATTGATATATCCCAAGAGAAGTTGCATGCTTTGAGGTGACCCATGAATTAGGGTTCATAGGAAAGGATGTGGGAATGATATATCATATTGTAGAGTTATTAGCTTAGATAGGTTGACTAATTGATTTATTGATTGACTAAACAAGTTATGGGTTGATGGAGAAAGGATGGATATTGTGATTTTGTTGATCCCAATCGACAAGTGCAGTAGATTGAATAAAAAGATTAGGTATTGATTGTGGATGATTGATATGCAATCATTAACAAAGAAATGAAATGACTACATTGATTAATGATGATGGATCAAATGATTTGACAACATGGATGAGATAAGGATGGATGTAATAGATAGATTATTATAGGACAAAACATTTAGTTTTATGTAGTTAAATGCTTACAAAAATAGAATAAAATGATTTAACAATCATTAGAATGATGAAATTGGTATGAAAATGATGAATTCATTGAACAAAGTGGATAATTCATTAAGAAATGATTTCACAACTATAATAGCTTTATTCAAGATGACACGTAGATTATTCATATAAGAATGTGATATGGTTTGATAATTTACTTGTGTTTATTTTATTCTTACACCAGATTTCCAACAATAATTCCAACTAAGAGTTGAGCAATCAGAGTTTTGATATTTCACATGACAATATGCACCAATGATATAGAAAAACCATGATGACTATCATGCGATATGAATAAGGAGTAATTTATTAAAAATAAAAAAACATGGTGCATCATGATATGAAAGATCATAATAACACCATTAGTAATGCACATAGTGATCTAGACATAAGAAAAAATAATAAAAATAAGATAAAATAGATGTTTTCAACAATGAAAATGATGCAAGTAAAACAAACATAGAAGTAAACAAAAATTGTGGAAGCAAGTAAACACCCATGACATAAAATAATATAAATCACTATACAAACAAGTAAGAAAATAATTTTTTTGGATATCCTTGGCTATAGTAGAACCCTTTGGCATATGTGGTTTTTGACAATGTTAAACTATCAGATGAGTAATCCATGTAAGGGATGACTAGGGTACATAACCAAGGACAAATAATTTTTTTTTAAATTGTTGTTTCAATTTTTTTTGTATTTTGTATGTTTTTGGAGTTTCTAATGTTTTGGTTTTTTTAGAGTTTATAATGTTTTTAGATTTTTTTGTATTAATAGGTGTATATACAAGAAATACCAGTAAAGGAAAAGCCATATTCTATCACCGAATAATGAGTGGTAGGGGATGGAAGGAATACATTATATATGGAGTATGGATGAATAATAATGGATTGGAATTAAGATGATAACTCTAGGGAACACATGACATAAGAACCAACTGTCTAGTCATCAAAATAGTATTGCAAGGATTCACCAAGATGTTTCTAATAATATGTCTCAATACATTTCCACTTCCTCACCAAGGTTAGAATAGGAATAAAGATGGTTTTATGATGGCAAGTATTGGATAGGTTTCAATGGGTTTGGGGTTAAATGGATAATGATTTATTTTTATAGGTAAGGGTATTCAATGATGATGTATGATGGTTGAGGATAAGTTTATGATGTATTTAAATAGGTATAGGATGGGTAATCATGCTTTAGGATAACTTAAGATAAGTAAAGATTGTAAAATATGTGATTAAAAAAGTTGTAAGATGGGTAAGGATGGAGGGATGATTTAAAATCCATAGGATTGAAATGGAATGAGCTTTCCCCCAAGTGTAGGGTACTTATAGAGAACTGATTAGTTTACGCATGATTCCAAAATTTGGTTTTCATCATGGTACTTCCCCAAGGTGCCATATAAATGATTTTCACCTATGGATGAATTTATTTCTCTTTACCTTATTTTATCTTATTTATTTATTTTTGACATATAAATTATAAAAAGGTTCAATATGCATGATGCTTAATACTATTGATATTTTATGTATGCGCTCCATAGATATCTTCAGTAAATTCATTGATTTTTAAGTTAGATTCTTCCAAATTTACTAGGATATAGCCATAGCCCCTATGATAGAGGGTGATTCCATATAGAATGAAATGGAAAGTATGTTGGATAAAGGATGTATGTTGAGTACATGAAATATTTAGAGGGATGGAATTATATTGGGGATAAATATATGTGTCATGATGTAAATAGTGAATGGGACCAAAAATCTCAAGTTTATTAAGATGGGGAGTAATTGTAAGTTGGATGATTTGAGAATTTAATGTTACATCAATGATATCTTTAATTTGTGATGGGGATCTATCCCAAAACTATGATAATGCAAAGGATATATTAATTTTCTCATCCATTGGTGCCATACAGAGTTTTGCACCAAAGTATTCTTCTTAATTTTTTTGATTGGGATTTATATTTGGATTGTCCAATAGCACCTCAAAGAGATTTTCACTAAGGGACTCATATTTTTGATTTTTTATATTTTGATTTTGACTGTAATTTGTATTTTTATCATCTGATAGTGCCTCAAAAAGGTTTTCACTATGGGGTATGGTTTTTAGATTTAGATTGTAAGATTTATTTTGATTGAGGTACACTTGTTATTCCTTAGAATATGTAGATGTTTCTTGATACTCTTTTGGTAGGAGACCATCTAAAAATTTTATAATTATTTTATTATCATTGAAAGAAGTTAATGGTAAGTAAGATAATTGGTCTCAATCAATAGGTATATGATACTAGCTTGTAAGATGGGAGGCAAGAATGATGATGTTGATGAAAGGAGTGGTGGTAGCACAATCCTTCTAGAGACTATGAACATATCGTATTTTTATTATGGATGAAGTTCCCTTAGAAATAATAAAATTATCACTAAAATGTTTACATTGACTTTTAAATGATTTATAACTGATGCTATGGGGTCCAGAATTTACCTTGAAATGGATGGGTTCAATAATTCCTTGTTTAAGGATTATTTTGTCTATAAGTACCTCTATTACTTGGGGTGAATGTTGTGGGATGATGGGATATTCAATAGGTGATAAGGGTTTGGGTGTTTGGATAATGGGTGAAATGCTATGTTGGTTGAAGAAGGTTTTGTCCAATATAAGATATTGGTTAGAAATGGGATCTTTATCAAAAATGGGATCTTGATAAAAAATGGGATCTTGATCAAAGATAAGTTTTTGGTCAAAGATAGGTTCTTTAATAAAGATGGGATCTTCATCAAAAATAGATGGTAAACTATAGTTGTCAAAGGTAGGTTGATCAACTATGGATTAGTTGAAAATGGATGTGTCAAAAATGGGATCTTGAGAAATGGATGGAAGGTTATGACATTGAATTGAAAGTGGTGTGGCTCGATTAGGCTCAGAAAAGACATCTTGACATATCCCCAAGCTATTATTTTTAGACATGGATACACTTGGATCTACTTGGATGTACCCTTTGTTAATCAAATCTTGGAAATAATGCTTTAGTCTCATACAATGATTTGTATAATGACCTTAAATTTTGTGATAAACACAATTTTCATTAGGTCTATACCAATCAAGTTTTAGGACATTTGGCTCAAAGTATTTGGTGTTTGTAAATATGACTAAGTTTGTAGTGACCAATTTTTGAAAGAATACATCATAAGGTTCCTCTAAAGGAGTGAATTTTTTTATTAATAGGCATGATAATGTTGTTGATAGGTTGGGCATTTTTGATTTGTTGTAACTCTAAGGGTGGAATGATACTAGATGGTAAAAGTGCTAGAATTGGATTTTGTTTTCTAGTGTAATGAGGGATGTTGGAATTAAGACTATAACTAGTGGATGGGGGACTTGATTGATTTTAGAAACTAGGGTTACTAGTGATAGAATGATGTTGATGTGGAATGTTTTGGGATTCCCCAGTAATGAAGTAGGATAGAGAGGTAGTTTTATCTTGGAAGGATGGATTTGTTGGATTTGTGTTTAAGGTGAAAGTATTAAAATTTGGTGAATTTGTGAAGGTTGATGGAGTTGAATCTATTGGGTTTATGAACAAATGTGAATTTGATGTAGTTAGGTTCAAGTTTGGGAATGGGTTAGATGTAGAACCAAATGGTTGAATTTGATGAATGTGGAAAATGTTAGTTTTGAGGGGTTTAGGAGTTGAAAGGTTAACTTTTAGGGAAGATATTTGGATTTGACGAAATTTGGTTTTGATTTATGAATAGGTTTTGGTTCAAATATAGATTTTAAAGTGGTGGTGAAGGTGAATCAAAAGTTTGATTTATATTGATGCTAAGGTTAGAACTAGATGGATTGGTGAATGCATTTTGATTTATGATTGGTGACTTTTGATTTTTGGATGGGGTGGAACTTGTAAAATAATTCAAATAATTTTGACTTATAAAGTCTAAAAATTGATTCGATGTTGTCCCTAAAGTATAATTTGGATGTTGTATTATGGGTAAACTTGAATGACTATTCAAGTTTGGATTTAATTAATTAATGGATGAGGATGAATATATATTCAAACTCGGATTTGGATTTTTTGGATGATTGATTGGTGAGTTTGCAATGACATTGAAACTTTAATTTAGATTTGTTGGATGATTGGTTTGATGTTGATTCAAATATGTGTTTGAATTTAAATTTGTTGGATAAAATCTTAGGTGAAGACAAGGATTATTGGGATTTGGATTTGTGACTAAATTGATCAAGGGATTGTTCCACATAGCCATGCTTCTTACAATTAGATGATGCTATTAACAAAAGGCTAAATTACAAAAGTGACTAAAAGTTTGATTTTAAAATAAATGATTTTACAAATAAAGATACATGGCAAACACAAGAAAACAAAAAACAAGACTTATATTTTAAACATTTAATAAATTTCACATAATAAGAAAAAAATAGGATGAGGGTCGTGAACAAGTATTGGGTCTTCCAATGTCACTGACTCATCTATACTCTCAACTATGGCCTAATTTTTCAAGGCACTAACCATGGAGTATCCTACCATTCCCATGGCCTACTGAGTTTGGTTTAGAGGGTATATGCAAGGTATCTTATTGGTGCTAACCATTAACTGATGCACCAAAGTGAAATGGTAAAAGAGGTTATCCTAGGCTTAAGGTTTAAAAAAGTTATCTAGGGGGAAAAACCATGGAATATATAGATAAAGTGGACACACACTATTGGGTCTTATCCTAAAGTTCCCAACATATCCATAGGGGTCTTAATCTATTGGCAATTATTGATATCATATTTAGAGGTAGTTGTGGAAACCTTGGGTATTAAAGCATGAAATCCCCTCATGTGATGGTGTGCTTAAAACACATAATCACTTAGGCAATTGAAACAACTCAATATCAATTTATATACCCCACCAATAAATGAGGTTTAGCCTACTACATGGTGGTGAATACATATTCAATAGATCCCCTAAAAATAAAAATAAAAATGATCTATTTATGATTTTTGAATATCATCACTAATGTGATGCCAAGGAAAGAGCATATGTAGGCACTACTCGGGTAACATATCAAATTATGGAAATATTTTTGATTCTTAAGTATCATCACCAATGTGACACCAAGGGAAGAGAATACATAATTTTCAAAATCATAAATAAAATATTGAAATGAAATGTGATGTAATTACTAAAAAAATTGAATACAAGATTGATAGCATTATTACAAGAAATTGATTTTTTCATTTTCTTTTTCATTGATTATCTTTGACAAGAATTTTGCAAAAAAGTTGTTAGAATGCTTACTTAGAATTGGAGCAAAGTAACCTAAAATATAATAAGTAAAAAATACATGAAAATAAAGTGAAAAAAACCACTATATAATGAATTCATAGTTATGCAAAAATATTTGAAAGCAAAATTATGATAAAATCAACACAGGAAAAATACAAAATATTAAAAGTAGAAAACAAATAAATTCATGCTTAAAGAATGATTTTTATGCCCTATATGATTATTTCACTACCAATAGAGACCAATTCACTTCACAAAAAGATTATTTTTTAGCTAAGAAGGATGAATTGGATGCTAGGAATGATGAATTCACTACTAAGAAGGATAATTTCATTGCTTAGAATGATGAATTCACTATTAAAGATGATGATTTCATTGTTTTAGAGAAAATTTATTATTGACACTATAGACACAAAAAAAAAAGAAAAAAACATAGAAAAAAATAGAATGATTTCACTATATATTTGAATAAATTCACTACTAAGAGCTACAATTTTACTAATGATGATTCCAAATTAATTGTTATGGAATGGGTGTACATAGCCAGATATAAAACACCTGATAACAACCTGTAGCTTATACCAACACTCAAAAAGACAAGATTAAATGTATATACAAATAAAAATAATAAAAAACAAATGTGAAAATTCTTCCTAAATGCAAATATGATGCAAAATACTAAGGAAGGAATAAGTCAAACTTCTTGACAACTCAGGGGATGAGTCATAGGAGGTTGAGAAAATTGTGGATTTCATGGGGATGATGGATAAAATATGGAATATGTTTGGATGAGGTGTAAAATTTAGATTTTATATTTAAAATTAGGATTTAAAGTGTGCAAATATAATAATTTGACTTATTCAATTATTTGAATTTGGAGATAGATGTGATGAATTATTAGAAGAATTATTAACAAGATTTTATGTATATTTCGACACTAAATTAAATTTAGGTATCTAAACCAACATTAAAAATGTGTTATCTAACCCAAGGGGAGGTTTGAATTAAAAAATAGCCATTTTGAGAACCTGAAACATTACTAGTAAAGGTAAACACTATAGGTAATTGATAGCATTTGACTGTTGCCAATATTGTCCAACATAGAGGAGAAAATATTTTGAGTATAGTGAGAATATATATAGGATAATATAGTAGTTAGGCATATACTAAGCTGACCCTACATATAAATAATGAAAAATTAGGTTGGTTGAGTCAATAAATAGATGAATGGTTAGGAGAGAATTTGAAAAAGATTCAAATATGTATGCACAAGTAATGTATGTCAAGGATAGGTCAAAAATTACATTTTTAAGTGTCTAATTCCAAATTAATGTGTCTATAATAATATATTTATGTGAAAACCTATATTTTAAATATTAATGTACAAAGCTCGACAGTTGTGTGCATCCTTTTTTAAGGATGAGATAGGGTGGATAAAAAGTATGCCTTAATGTAATAGTGTGACCGGGAGCAAAGTTATGTCCTTAAATAAAAATATATTTAGATACATACATACATACATGCATGCATGCATGAAAATACACACATAGACATATCATATGCAAAAACCATCAAGTGACCAAGTGTATATAGATAAATTTCATTTCATGATATATATAATATAATATCAATATACACATGGTTGTGAAATTCTCCATATATTAAGGACGTATTAATAATTTTCATGGAATAATTATAGGTTTGATTCCCCCAATGTTGAAGAATAACATCCAATAGATGTATGGGTTTAAAGCCACCATATAACACATATGGTTTAGATGTAATTAGTGAGACTCACAAAATAAGTGGGTTTGATGCTTCCAATGGAAAATAAATATATATAAATAATTGGTGAAACTCCTAATATGTGTGTGGATATAATGCTCCCAAAGGTAATAAGTATAGTCTCTAGTACATAGAATATGGTGATAGGAAGTTTCCCTTGTTGGTGTAAGATATAACAAATTAGTAACTCATAAAGGTTGTGTGGGGATGAAGATATTAATGGCAAAGATTAATAGTAAGTGGGATAAAATAATACATCTCAATGTGTATAATATATATCCATGCATGTATCAAGTATGATAACAATTATATGACAAGTTGTAATAGGGATGTAGGGTATATGGGCTCATCAATGTAAAATCACAAGGCCTATAGGGAATGGATCTCTATAAAATTAATATATGATCGATGAGTATCAAGGGGACAAAAATGCTTATGATGGCCCTAAAATTAATGAGATATGTGTATATAATGTCATGCAATCATAAATCTTTATAGCATCTAGTGATGTAGGAAAATCAAAGTGTTGTCATAAATGGGGAGATATAGTTAATGTGATTAATAATGATAAGGATAAATAAGGTCTCTAATGTAATCTCTAGATGTTAAAGGTATAGATAGTTAGATTTAGGAAATATACAATAGTATTATTCCCCCAATGGAAAATTAAGACAAGGACAACTAGCATGCCCCTCAATATAAGAATGTGCCTTTAGGAAGGTAAGTTATGACAATAAGGATCAAACACATAGTGATAGTAGTATGGATGATCTGGTACAAAGTCATATGAAATAGGAAAGTGATGATCACATATAACATAAGCTAATAATAAATGCATCCATGTAATAGTCATATTTAACAACATAATGTATGAATCCATGTAACATACAAGTTTTATGAAATAACAAGATATGTATAAGTAATGTAAAAATCTATATATGATAAATTTAAAGCAATAAATATATCACAACCATTGTAATAATATGGCCCAAGTGTAAGGCATATTAAAAATTTGATAGTGTCCCCTAGGGTGTGGTCAAGAAGGTATTTGTAAAGCATCTAAAGTTTAGATCACATATGAAACATATATCCTACATCTCAATGACATAAGGAATACCATGAGACGCATATGTGTAAACATGTATATGTAAAACCTCTAGTATAGGCATATAATTAGAATATGTATCCATTGATAGAGAACCCTTTTTAATATTTTTTGTTGGTATTTTGTATTTTTTACTTTTTTGAAAAAAATTAGTTAGATCATGTAAAGGGAAGATGAGAGTGCACATAATAATAAGCAAGGTAGCTTAATTGAGTAAAAAAAACCAAGGTTTACAAACAAGAAGAATCCAAAGAAGTAAATATAGAAATCCAAGGGGAAAACATATGGAATAAATAAGAATAGGAGGATACTAAACAACCTAAAACTTCCCTTATAATATATTGCATGCAAAGATGGAAAGTCTTGATAAATATGTTGGCATCATTAAGAAGTTTGTACAAGTGTTTGGAATGGAACAAACATTTAAGGGGAAATGGTTAGTGAAACATAACAAAGAACATAAACCTATGGGATAGAATAATATTAATGTAAAGATAAGGCAAGGGATAATATGTCAAATCAAGAAGAAAAATGAGGTATGATTCAAACTCAAAGAATTAAGGCACATGAAAGGCACACCATATAATAGAAAAGAATATATGCATATCAAAAAATTATGTGAAATAATTATATATTAGTAAATCATAAGAGATAGGATAGTGTGGATAATAATATTATCTATGATGTCTTACCTTGAGTTAAGGGAGTCAGATGTAATTATAAAAGTATAAGAAAAAAAATTGTAAGCAATGAAGTAACCCAAATCATAAACCCAAAGAGAGATATGTGGATAGTGGGATCAAGGATTCATCGAAACCTCTTGAAAAGTACACATATTATATTAAATATTTCATGATATAGGATAAAACTTAATATGTGATTAGATATTATCCACTTCAAAATATTTTGAATCAGTATTAGGATATGGTGTAGGCAATCCAGGCCAAGATAATGTCATTAAATGAGTTTTGATTCACAAATTCATGATTAAATAAACTAAATCTCTAGGAGATATAAATCAATGAAATATTAAATGTAGTAATCAAATTTCAATGTGATGTAGAATGTATGAAGTTGAAGTATCAAAAGTTGTATACATTAAATCCCATGATAAGGAAGAGGCAAAACAAGCTAATAATACTAGATATCCCCAAAGTGTTATCATAAATAAGAAGCTAAGGTATGCTTCCTAATTAGTTTTTATAGTTGACCATAAAACCATTAGTGTCAATAAAAAACTCAAGATATTGATGTGGATATCTGATTGAATTTACAATAGGTTGTTTGTTAATCTCTTTTTTTATTCATGATAACATGGTGAATCATCATTGTATAATTTTAAAAATTGAAATATATTTGACTATTATTACTATCCACTTTGCACACATAATTCATAACCATGAAGTTACCAATACAACATTGGAATGAAATAAGGATGAAAATACATAAAATATTTTCATGCATGATTGAGGACCCACAAATGTAGGTAACCTTTTATTTCCCAATATTGATAAAGAGGGTGATATATTTGATATTTTTAATGTCATATCCAAGTTTATGAAGGAAAGGAAGAATACACATATTGAATCGAGTAATATTATCTA
This sequence comes from Torreya grandis, assembly GCA_037957365.1. Taxonomy (NCBI): domain Eukaryota; kingdom Viridiplantae; phylum Streptophyta; class Pinopsida; order Cupressales; family Taxaceae; genus Torreya; species Torreya grandis. Next base: position 93,213 of record JARHVA010009757.1, read on the forward strand.
TCATAAAATCATGTCTTCATTGTCATGTCATAAAAATGATAATGATAAAGGGTGTCATATGAAAATAATGTGTCTCTAGTGAATAATTGGAAACCATCATTGGTGCATTATCTCATGTAAGTGATACTTCAATATGACATAAAATTTTATATTATATAATATAATCTATTTCTTTGGGAATGATGTGGTCACCATGTTGATATATAATTGATGTGTTTAGTTAGTCCACGATTGATAAAATATTGAATTTTATTTTGTAAAACTATACATTAATTTATTTCATGTATTCTAATAATATGGTTTTGAACAATTCATTATTGTTATAATATTTTGGTTTATGTTAGAGATTGTGTTCTTGAATATATGGAAATACAATCAATTTCTTGTCAAGTAACCTTTGAATTACAGTATCGTAATCTTTAAAAAATATAAGAGATTATTGTGATCCTTTTGAGGAAGGCATGGGAGGTGTCTTTATTTCCTTAGCCAAATTTTTATATATATTCAAGTTAGGCACATGGCTAGTGGTGTCATTGATAAGATTTGAAATTAAGATCATATTGATATCTCCTCTACATGTGTGACAACCACATACTAAAGATAAGTGAAAGATTGAGAAGTCTTTCCAAATATCTTAACTTTGAGAGGTGTCAAAATATTGTTTATGAATATGTATTTCATTTAAATATCACATGGTTTTTATACTAAGGCATGCATGTGACATCAAAATTTTAGAATGTAATCATAAATAACTTTATTGGGTTCTTATTGAAGTGATGTAATGCTCTTAAATGTGGTATACATTCCATTTAAGTGATTTTGACAATGTTTAATCTTGACATCCTTATTCTTACTTGGTCTATTATTTATTTTGTTAACTTGCAATATCTACATGAAAATTCATTATTTTATTTACTATCTTAAAAATAATTAGAACATAATTTAGCCATCCATATTATACTTAAAAACTCTTGTTAGAAATATCCTATCAGTCTTTGTCCTTTTAGGATAGGACAACACTAGGTAGACAGGGCTACACTATAGCCTTGTCCACTAGTTCAACCTTTCCCCCTATGCTCCAATGGTAACTTTTTAAATTGGAGATGTTTCATATTACCCCTCTTGCACTTCTATCAAGGTATGTTAATGGAAATATTCAACATATTAATATATATAAGCACACAAAGGCCTTTCAAAACTCATCTAGAAATCACTTCAGATTATATTTAACATTTAAAAAAAGAGCACCATTATTTCTGATTCAAAAATTGAAGATTTATAGTAGTCATAGAACTAGTCTAAAATTATTTTATTATAGGTAAAGGGTACTCATTATCAAGCATTTAAAGCGATCTATCACATTACATTCATATAGAAAATTCAAGATTCACACCCTCACCTTAGGAGGAATAAATACATTAGATAGAGACCCTTTTGGGTTATATAGGAAACACTTAGATTATGCAAGGTTTTCCAAGGATAGATCAATTATTCCCCTTACCTGATTCCCTCCTTTGTATTTGATTTCAATTGTGTTTATTATGCAATAAATATGGTTTGGTTTTTACTTTTTGGGTGTTATGTGTGGTTAATTGGGATGAACAACAAAAAATTAAAACCCTCACAAGCATGCACACACACTCAAATTATAAAATCAAACACAAATTCAACTAATATGCGACCAAAATCAACAAACAAGGCCATAGAATGCCCCTGTCCTCCTAGTGTGACCTTGTCTTAACACAATTTGAAATCCTACTTTTAGTTATGATAAAATTCACATATTTTTAGGAATTTTCCATCCATATTCAACCTACATAGTTAGTAATAAATTAGATCCAAGCTAGGTTTATATATATATATTATCAATTTTACTATTTATAGCTCATTCTCAATTTTGTATTTTACACTTAGATATGTATATTTTTGTAGATATAAATTAGTTTTAAATAGTTTATTTATTATTAACATTTCATTGTTAAAGGAAAAGAACACTAAACACAAATAACCATTAGTTAAATCATGAAAACATGTTAGTGCATTTTCAATCAAGCTCTTAGGAAATAACTTAAGTAATATTAAACCATGATTTTCATAGTTTCCACTAAAGGTAAATAAATGTTGAATGTGTACATAAGGATCTCCATGGCCACCTATAATTTGAATTTTAGTATAACTAAGTCACATGGAGAGGCATGCCAAGTATATCTTTAGGAATAGGATTGAAAGGTATCACATTAGAAGCAAAGTTGGCACTGGAAGACTATAAATGAATAGATAAATTACACACCTATTTTTGTAATTTTCCTATTGAATTATAGTCACTAGTTTCGGTACATGACCATTTTCCACACTTCATCCACTTGCATATAATTGACTATTTTTAGACACTTTCTCACCCATAGTAGACTTTCTATATGTCAAGATCTTGCTCCACCAATTAGAGCACATATGATTACTTCTTGTATTGGCAACTAAACATGGAATTTAACTAGAAGTAACAAGTAACTAGAAATATGAAACAACACAGGAATATGAGAGACAATACACAATTGTATTAATAATCACTTAGAAGAAAATACAATAAAGAAGATGCCACTTCTTCTTCCACCTCAAAGGCTCGCCACACCTCAATACCTTCTTCCCTCTCTCTCTCTCAGTCCCAACAATCAACTCCAATACAAAATTGATGTTCACCTCCACCAGTCAGTAACACGCTGCCAGTACACCAAGCACACAACCATACTCCAAGTAGATCTCCTACTCTCTGCTGCTACCTACAAATCACTAGACCTTACTCACCAATGTAGATCTCCAAAAGAAGCCATGCACACCTGCTGACCAAGATCATACATATACAAAGAACCCTTTTGATTCTCCAAACCAGCACCCACACTTGGTACTATGGCACTAAGAGGAACACACCATTGCTCTCTTCTCTCTGAAGGAGCTTATTTGCTCTCTTACTCTCTAGCACTAGTTTATAATACAACCCATGAGTCTATATATAGATCTCATGCTTACAATAATTAGACTATCTTAATTACAATAATTAGACACGCAACTCAAGACTGTAACTAGCCTTTAACATGCAAACTGATAGTCCAAAAATAGACTCTCTAGAATCAACATGCAAACTGCATGTTCACGTACAGGCTACCGACATTGGCACCTTCCTGACTAATGTCGGCTGACTAGTAACCAATGTCAGTTACTTCTACACTACTATCTGACCAACGTTGGTTGATCAGACTGATGTTAGTTGCCCTACAACTAATTATAAAACTCTCTGCAACCTCCGTAACCTCTGTAACTCTTCCTGTTTGCATCTTGGTGAAGATTTTAGCTCCACAACCTAAAAATCTCCCACTTAGAGATAAACAACTGCACTTGTACCTGTACTTGTACACTATCTAAATTATTCCCTAGCTTGTATCCCTCTTCAAGATCAATCCTGAAGACCAACCACCACACAACCTATGATGCTATAGTTGTCATCCAAGTAACCTGCCACATCTGAACCTACAACTCCATGTAGTGAAGACCTTGACCCTGCATAACATGTTAACTTGCTGCTAGTCCCTCTCAGATACCTGAGAATCCACTGAATTGCCCTCCAGTAATCCTTCCCTGAATTGGCTCCATACTTTTTGACAACCACCACTACTTGGGAAAACTCAGGTCTACACTAGACCTCATGTGATTTCAAACCTTGTTCTAAGCTAAGCTTGAACTGTCCAGCCCTTGGTGTGCTTTTTGATTCTACATCCTGCATCATGAACCCCACCAACACCATCTTCACACTAGCTCCCACTGGAGACAAAATCTCCATGTCTCTTATGCCAAATAATTTCGCTGCTCCCAAATTCTCCATGACATACCTCTGAACTAACCTTACCTTTAGCTCAGTAAAACCCTGTATGTACAAACCTGCTAGCAAATCACCCACATACAATAATAGAATAATGTTACAATCATTATCCACCTAGTAAGACAAACACAATGGTTACACTGACATTGACTGAAGCCCTGCTTTGTCATCCACCTATCAAAACCTGTACCACTGTCCTATAGCTTCCTCAAGACCATATACCTTGGCCTTCCATCTCACGTATCCATCCACTCTCTTATTTAACTTGGGAATCCATCAGTCTTTCAGTGCCTTCTTCCAGTTGACAACTCCACCAACAAACTCTTGTTTGGTTCTTCTCCAAGGACTCACACTCTTCATCCATGCCAAGCTCCCACTATTTCTGGATTCTACCTGCATTGCCTCTTCACATCTCCCTTGTTCTTGACCATCAATAAGCAATATAAAGAAGGTGAACAATGAATATTAGGTTCACTTACCCTTTCTAACCTCCATATGGGCGTTTGAGACTTATTGACAGCTTGTTGTCCACCCACCATCCATCTCAGTGACCGATCTCAGCCATCTCCCAGTCTGCATCCAACCGATGTCAGTTCCTTACACTGACCCTAACTGTTGACATCATTTCCCTTACCGATGCCAGTATCCCTTCTACCGATGTCAGTTCTTGCCTGACTGATGTCAGTCTTCTTGTTGCCGACGTCGGTTATTGTATGACTGATGTCAATACCTGTGTTTGCCTATGAGTGATAAATTTTTACCCGTGAGCTCTCCATGGATCAAAGCCCTATTCAAATCAACACATCCCTGCTCAGAATAATTCAATCCACTCTGCTGATCTCTGTCTGTCATCTCCTCCATGAACACCAAGGCCTTCCAATTCTTAAGTTTATCAAAAACATCTATCTTCCACTTAAGAACATGCATTCCCCTCCTACATATGTGACCAAGCCTACAAAGCCACATCTCTGCAACAAAAGGTGAATCAGTAATATAATTAGATAGATAAAGGATACCTACTTTCTTACCACCATCTAATTCAAGTGCATTCGCTGTGAGAGTTACTGTGCATCTCCCATCACCCAACTTTCCTAAAGAAATTAGACCCATCTCCAAGACTGGTACCTGCATGACCTCCTTCAACACCCGTGTGTTATTTGTTTGCAATTTCAGCTTCACTTCCCCTTCATCAATAATCTGACAAGGCTCACCAACCCCTAAATAAATCTCTCCAAAGTCTCCAAAGACATACCCATGAAAAGATGCTCTATTTTGGGCTGCATGGAAAGAGGCAAAAAAATCTGTAAACAAAGATTCTACTTTATCCAGAGCAACCTGTGCAACATCACCTGTAACATCTGCTTCTACATGCTGATCTTCTACCGACCAATAATCTCCTTTTCCCTGCTCCTTCTTTCCATCAATCAGACCATTTGTGCTATTCAATTTCTCCATTCGTAGCTTACTTTATTTTGCCATTGCTATACTCTCACTCAATCTGAAACCCCTGTGAGTGACCTGTAATCAAAAACACTACCAGATCTAAAACCACTTGTTAGTAACCCAACCGGAAGCTCTGATACCAACTTGTCAAGATCTTGCTCCACCAATTAGAGCACATATGATTACTTCTTTTATTATCAACTAAACACAAAATTCAACCAGAAGTAACAAGTAACTAGAAATATGAAACAACACAGGAATATGAGAGACAATACACAATTGTATTAATAATCACTTAGAAGAAAATACAATAAAGAAGATGCCACTTCTTCTTCCACCTCAAAGGCTCGCCACACCTCAAGACCTTCTTCCCTCTCTCTCTCTCGGTCCCAACAATCAACTCCAATACAAAATTGATGTTCACCTCCACCAGTCAGTAACACGTTGCCAGTACACCAAGCACACAATCATACTCCAAGTAGATCTCTTGCTCTCTGCTGCTACCTGCAAATCACTAGACCTTACCAATGTAGATCTCCAAAAGAAGCCATTCACACCTGCTGACCAAGATCATACATATACGAAGAACCCTTTTGATTCTCCAAACCAGCACCCACACTTGGTACTGTGGCACTAGGAGGAACACACCATTGCTCTCTTCTCTCTGAAGGAGCTTATTTGCTCTCTTACTCTCTAGCACTAGTTTACAATATAGCCCATGAGTCTATATATAGATCTCATGCTTACAATAATTAGACTATCTTAATTACAATAATTAGATGTGCAACTGAAGACTGTAACTAGCCTTTAACATGCAAATTGACAGTCCAAAAATAGACTCTCTAGAATCAACATGCAAACTGCATGTTCACGTATAGGCTGCCGACGTCGACACCTTCTTGACTGATGTCAGTCGACTGGTAACCAACGTCGGTTGCTTCTACACTGCTATCTGACCAATGTCAGTTGATCAGACTGATGTTGGTTGCCCTGCAACTCATTCTGCAACTCTCTGCAACCTCCGTAACTCCTCTTGTTTGTATCTTGGTGAAGCTTTTAGCTCCACAACCTAACACTATAGAGTTTGAGACTTTTTGATGTCTTTATCACTCTATTAGAGTTATCTTCTCCTAGCTTTTGGATCTTACTCATCCATTTTTTGAGTAGCTTACCTTCATTATGTATATTTTTTCACCAAGGGTAGGTTTTATGACTCACATAATTTTTCTTATATGTTTTTTGGGTCCTTCCTACATTGGCATGATTTCTTGCACCATGAATTTAGCTTATTTCAACACTCCATAGTCAATATTCACATGTATTGTCCTAAAGATCACTATATATACAAATCATTCCTAGAAATTTAATGAATTATAAATCAAGTATTAAGACAAATGTGAATCCTTATCATTTTTAATGTTAGAGCCTTAATTGATCATATATTTTGTTACACTTTTGATGGAGCTTGAAACTTGATACTTCAAAAAATTTCAATATTTATGACATAATCCAGTTGTACCAAAAGAGGGTTTAAGAAAAGTTTCATGTAATTTTCATTTCACTTTTCTAGGGAGAGGAGGCAAAGCTCTCACTCAAAATTTCCCTCATATGCATAGTAAAACTAAATAACTATGATTCCAAGTATGTGGGATATGTAGTTAAAATTCCTCAAATGGTAACCCAAGTCAATTAACTTTACATACACTTTTCTTGATACTAATTTTAGGAGTTTACTGGTGTGAAAAAATATAATTATACACATTATTATTAGAAATTTTTTATTTCAATTTAATAATAATGTACATCATTTAATAGTACACTTACATAGAAAATATAAAATATAGAGTAGAGAAAAGTACATATTTGGTGGCTCAAAACAAATTTGGTAGTTTCAAGTAGTACATATTTGAATATCTACAAAATTCATCCTTTTAATAATTATACATCCAAATTTAACATAAACCTATACAATCGCCTACAAAGTTAAGATCCATATAATTTTTTCATTTCATCAATTAGGTGAGTGAGATTCCTATCTTATTTGTAATTCAAATTTTATTGTTTGTCTTGGTCAATTTTTAAATTTCCTTATTCATATTTTAAATGCATTTGATAGGTTTAATTCATATTTTAACTTATTATTCATTAGTTTTATTACCCTACTACACATTTTAATTAAAACATGAATGCATCATAGTCACTATCTCATGGCTAGAAATAATATAACACTTAAGAGATTTATTCAAATAATCCAATTGATTATACATTAAAACATGGGTACAATATATGAGATAAGTAAAAACCAAATAAAAATCACATGTGCATCAATATCAATAAAAAAAATAAGACATACCATAGCTAATGCATTTAACATTTGCACGATTCTAGGAATAAAAGAAAGATATAGTATAATATGTTATCTAGAATATTCAAGCATATCCTCACTATTCATATTATCACATATAACATCAATATTTTCATCATTCATAGATTATTCATTCACATCAAAAGAATACATATTTTGATCATAATCCATGAAAAAAATCTAGACAAGAGCATAAGCCAGGGAATAAGTAAATATAATCCTTAGCTAGGAAAACATTAAAAATCATCATTGAGATAAACATGATAAGAAACCATAGGAGCAAGGATGACATGAAACCCTAAATTTAATTCTATATAGGATTAAATTCACATAAATATAATTTTTTTTTGTAGATCTGAGGAGTAGATATGAAATATTTATGAACACATTAAACTAGGGTTATATCCCAATAAAAACAAGATGCAAATCTAAAAATATTATATGAAATGAAAAATTAGAAATCAAACCTTAAGGGGAAACCTTATAATCTATAATAATTTTAAAAATGATTGAATACATCATTTTTTTAAAAATTATTTAGTGAATAAGGGAAATGACCCTATAAAAACATGCTAAAATATTGGCATAAGGGAGATTTATGATATAAGATTACAATATAATAATAAAACCTACCAAAGTGCACTAAAACTAGGAATAAACATAGGAAACAATTGAAAAAATCATGTACATGTAATGAAAATACAAATAAGGTTGGAATTTTACATGCTTGGATGTTATTTTCATTTTTTGAGACTAGAACATAACTCTAGATGTGATTGGTATGATACATTACAAATATGATAGTAAAAAAATGAAAGGACATATTCAAAATTGTGCCAAATTTGTATTGTATATATCAAATGACATATCAAAGATGTACATATGTAGGCACTAAATACATACCCTACTATAGAATGTGTACTCTACTATGTTTTATGTTCTATTTTTCTTTACATAGGTGTGCAAATTGATGTTGAGAAAAATCATGTGTTCACTTTATGGAAGTAGTGGGTAGAAATTTATTTCTTCTTCTTTATATTATACCTAATTCTAAAATAACATATGCAATATGAAAAATAAAGAAATGTAAGATTAGTAGACTCAAGAAACCTTTAAGGTACTTGAAATTACATATCTCACACTCTTGAAATTAGATTCAATCTAGTTATATTGTGAATAGTAATGGAATTGTATGTAAGGTATTCATCTATTCTTCCTAGTTTCAATACAAATACATCAACATTTTTTATCCTTATATTATTTCAAAGCTTTAGATAAACCTTGTTTCAAGTTATTAACAATATAAATATATCAATATAGAGTGTGATTAGACTTGAATTCACTTGAATGATTAAAGAAGCCTCTTGATAATAATTATTGAAATGACTCTAATATGATATATATATATATATATATATATATATATATATATATATATATATATATATATATATATATATATATATCAATCTCAAATTTGACTTCTGAATCAATTGACACACTGTAGATACATAAATATGTTCACAATACTTGACAATGTTAATTCTTAACAAATATTGAACCAAATGACTTAGGCTTAAATATATGACTCTTATTCATCATTAATCTAGTTATTTAAGTATATATGAGTGTTAGACTACTACACATGAATTAATAAATAATTTCTTAAACCACTATATATTTTTATTAAACTACTTTTTACCTCAAGATAATTATCCTTATTTTTTGGGATAGGTCTACATTATGCAGATAGGCTAATTGCCACGAACCTATTTAACCCTAATTTTAGATATTGTGTGGGTATATAGGGTTAAAGGGTATTAGATTATATTTTACACAATGATTTTGAACTAATATAATGAGTATACTAATTAATAAAAAAATCAAAAAAATAGTATTCTAAATTTATACAATCAAGATTTGTTGAAAATATTAAAGTACAACTATTGATAGATATTACAATAAATAGGTAAAAATGATACTAAAATGGTTTAATGTATTGTAGGTTTGATTTATAATAAATTGGAAGTGGATTGGAATGTGATCTTGGTAAAGTCATCATATATTAGAAATGTTCTTTATATGGAATCAAATGCTTATGTTAGATCTAGATAGTTGTATTGATGTAGGTGTCCAACCTTGACATAGGTGTTTTATAAGAAATACTAAATGGATCTAGATGTGACCAACTAGAACCATTTAGGTTTTCTATTACCTTTTTTTTAATGTATTAAGATCACATCCATAGGTTGTCATTAAATGATCATTTCTTAGCTTCTTCACCCTTGGAGTAACTATGGGAAAAATGGGTCAGTGGGCCCATGGTGTTGATGTGCCATAAGGACCCCTCTATCAACAAGCACTACCTACATATCCAATCCAAAGAGGGACTTAAACTTATGTATTTATCCCTACATGTTGGTTTGTATGTGTACAAGGATACAATGTGTGATACTCAATGACATATAGTGACCTAGCTTTTAGCTTAGAAAATTTGGCTCATGAGATACTCTTTAAATGATTCAAACCTATGGGAATATTGATCCTATGAATTATATGGAAATAGGGAGAATAGTGTAGGTTCACTCACTTGAATGCTTGATTGAGTGATTTTTGGTATGTTACCCTTTGAGTTCATGGTGTTTGCTAGGTGAGGGATGAATGAGGGTTGATCTTGTATATATACAAATCCATTTTATAAATTTATCAAATTAAAGAAATTAAGAAAACCTTTAGGATACATTTCATTTAAAAATTAGATGATTTTTGGGCATTGGACACTTTATAGGAAAAGTGGATACTTGCATTGATGCAAGTGTTTATTTGGGATGCAAGTGTCTAAGAAGCTAAAAAATAGGTACATGTCCAAAAATGAAAATTAAGGATAATACTTAGGTTTAGATATTTTTTCACAACATATAAGCCTTGGTTGTTAGACCAAGAGATAAGCAATTTAGAAACAGAGAGATAGTGAACACAAACCTTTTGACAATAGGTAGGTCTATAGCTTAAATGTATAGCCATGATGGATATTTTAAAAATTTACAATACTTAGGTATTACATGATTCATATTTTAGTATCTATATTCCCGTGCCCCCCCCCTCCCACCCACTTTAATCTAGTAAAGAAATTACTAGTTTAAAGGAAATAAATGTGTACTTAGGTGTGTATAACACACCATATCTTTATGTGATCCCAACTTGAACACTTTTTTGGTGACTGACTTATAACCAATAACATGTTATAATATATAATAATTTTATGAAATATAAAATTTAAATAATTTGAAATTATTAAAAAAAAAGAAAGAGCAAGGTTAGGATTACACTTTTGTGTTGATGTAACTATCTTGCCTTTTGAAAATTTGATTTAAAAAGATGCTTCATTATGAAACATAGATTAGGAGAAATTTAAACCTATAAGTACACATATATAGATATTGTAGGACACATTCCCTTCACCTTAGTGTAAGGTTGAATTTCATCATGTCCATTTAACTTGCTTCATCTCAATCATGCAACCCAAGTATGCACATGATTTAGTGAGTGTGAGTGATTTAATCAACTCACTCTACATACCTGGTCAGGGTGGATGATTTAATTAAATAAAACATATAAGTATGGTAAATTTATATGATTTAATCAAATATAAATTATAATTTTGGTTAGATTGAGCGATTTAATCAACTCAACCTTCAAAATGTGACCAAATATTATAGTAGATTGGCTCAATAATAGTCCATAATAATTTAACCTAGGTATAATAACTATATCAATGTAAATAATGTTGCTAAAAATATGTATCTAAATCTTATAACTATGAAATATGGTGAATCTAAAATTGGTGCAAGTGTGGAGGACATGTTTCTATGACATGCTCCCACTAAATCTATAGAATCTAAGAATTGGTGTAAAATGTGGCGAACACATTTTCATAACATGCCCCCAATATAATATAGAAATTCTAAGTACTAAATAAGTGTGGAGGTCATGAATTTTTGACATGCCCCCAATAAAATATGAAACTATGAAAGTGTGGAAGCCATGCCTCTATGACATTCTCTCACTACACATGAATTACTAAATAATTTCTTAAACCACTTTATATTTTTATTAGACTACTCTTTACCTCAAGATAATTATCCTTATTTTTTGGGATAGGTCTACATTATGCAGATAGGCTCATTGCCACAAACCTATTTAACCCTAATTTTAGATATTGTGTGGGTATATAGGGTTAAAGAGTATTAGATTAGCTTTTACACAATGATTGTGAACTAATATAATGAGTATACTAATTAATTAAAAAAACTCAAAAAAAAGTATTCTAAATTTATACAATCAAGATTTGTTGAAAATACTAAAGTACAACTATTGATAGATATTACAATAAATAGGTAAAAATGATACTAAAATGGTTTAATGTATTGTAGGTTTGATTTATAATAAATTGGAAGTGGATTGGAATGTGATCTTGGTAAAGTCATCATATATTAGAAATGTTCTCTATATGGAATCAAATGCTTATGTTAGATCTAGATAGTTGTATTGATGTAGGTGTCCAACCTTGCCATAGGTGTTTTATAAGAAATACTAAATGGATCTAGATGTGACCAACTAGAGCCTTATAGGTTTTCTAATACATTTTTTTTAATGTATTAAGATCACATGCATAGGTTGTCATTAAATGATCATTTCTTAGCTTCTTCACCCTTGGAGTGACTATGGTAAAAATGGGTTAGTGGGCCCATGGTGTTGATGTGCCATAAGGACCCCTCTATCAACAAGCACTACCTACATATCCAATCCAAAGAGGGCCTTCAACTTATGTATTTATCCCTACATGTTGGTTTGTATGTGTACAAGGATACAATGTGTGATACTCAATGACATATAGTGACCTAGCTTATAGCTTAGAAAATTTGGCTCATGAGATACTCTTTAAATGATTCAAACCTTTGGGAATATTGATCCTATGAATTATATGGAAATAGGGAGAATATTGTAGGTTCACTCACTTGAATGCTTGATTGAGTGATTTTTGGTATGTTACCTTGTGAGTTCATCATGTTTTCTAGGTAAGGGATGAATTAAGGTTGATCTTGTATATATACAAATCCATTTTATAAATACATAAAATTAAAGAACTTAAGAAAATCTTTAGGATGCATTTCATTTAATTTTTAGATGATTTTTGGGCATTAGACACTTTGTAGGAAAAGCGGATATTTGCATTGATGCAGGTGTTTATTTGGGATGCAAGTGTCTAAGAAGCTAAAAAATAGGTACATGTCCAAAAATGGCAATTAAGGATAATACTTAGGTTTAGATATTTTTTCACAACATAGAAGCCTTGGTTGTTAGACCAAGAGATAAGCAATTTAGAAACAGAGAGATAGTGAACACAAACCTTTTGACAATAGGTAGGTCTATAACTTAAAAGTATAGACATGATGGATATTTTAAAAATTTACAATACTTAGGTACTACATGATTTATATTTTAGTATCTATATTTCCCCCCCCACTTTAATCTAGTAAAGAAATTACTAGTTTAAAGGAAATAAATGTGTACTTAGGTGTGTATAACACACCATATCTTTATGTGATCCCAACTTGAGAACTTTTTTGGTGACTGACTTGTAACTAAAAACATTTTTTAATATATAATAAGTGTATGAAATATAAAATTTAAATAATTTGAAATTATTAACAAAAGAAAGAGTAAGGTTAGGATTACACTTTTGTGTTGATGTAACTATCTTGCCTTTTGAAAATTTGATTTAAAAAGATGGTTCATTATGAAACATAGATTAAGAGAAATTTAAACCTATAAGTACACATATATAGATATTGGAGGACACATTCCCTTAACTTTGGTGTAAGGGTGAATTTCAGCATGTCCATTTAACTTGTTTCATCTCAATCATGCAACCCAAGTATGCACATGATCTGGTGAGTGTGAGCGATTTAATCAACTCACTCTATATACTTGGTGAGGTTGGATGATTTAATTAAATAAAACATGTAAGTATGGTAAATTTATATGATTTAATCAAATCTAAATTATAATTTTTGTAAGATTGAGCAATTTAATCAACTCAACCTTCAAAATGTGACCAAATATTATAGTAGATTGGCTCAATAATAGTCCATAATAATTTAACCTAGGTATAATAACTATATCAATGTAAATAATGTTGCTAAAAATATGTATCTAAATCTTATAACTGTGAAATATGGTGAATCTAAAATTGGTGCAAGTGTGTAGGACATGTTTCTATGACATGCTCCCACTAAATCTATAGAATCTAAGAATTGGTGTAAAATGTGGAGAACACATTTTCATAACATGCCTCCACTATAATATATAAATGTTAAGTACTAAATAAGTGTGGAGGTCATGAATTTTTGACATGCCCCTAATAAAATATGAAACTATGAAAGTGTGGAAGCCATGCCTCTATGACATTCTCCCACTAATATTTACCACCCCCCCACCTGCCCCGCCCCCCACCCTGTTGAGATAGGGGAAATAGTTTTTGGTAGTTACCTTACCTCAAAAGGATAAGATAACTATATAAGCTATGCATGGACATGTAATATATAGGGGTAACATATATAGGTAGAAATAGAAATGAGGTACATAATATATGATCACATCAGATACTAATAATCATGATATAGATCATGAAAATGTCTTGAGAATAATAATGCAATCTGAACAAGTAATCAAACACACACACGCACACGCACACGCACATGCACACGTACACGCGCGCGCACACACACACACACACACACACACACACACACACACACACACACACACACACACACACACACACACACACACACACACACACACACACACACACACACACACACACACACACACACACACACACACACACACAAGAGCCCTCAAAAGTAAATCAATAGGAAATGATACAATGAGAACTCATACAAGGGGCATTTTCAAATTCCACACAATAAAATGGACATGACTTAGTCAAATTCCCATAAAGCATAGAATGACATATTAAAATTTCCACATACAAAAAATAATGACATATTCAAATGATGAAAGCAAAGGCACATGGGCCATAATAAATGGAGCATATTTAAATTCTTGAATAATAAATATAATTAAATACAATATTAAGCAAGGGACACACTTAAGAACTACTAAAATGGATAATTAGGACAAATATAAGTAGCCAACATGAACTTAGCATACAAATTACTAAACATACATGTTTGTAAGAAATGTTAAGTACATAGCATATCAAGTACACTAAAAAAGGTATAAACATTGATATAGGCATGTGTAAGTATATATAAGCGCAAACATGATAATGGAAAGTGATCATAGAATAATGTAACTTGGGTGTATCATGATCAAATAAGTATATGCCCCCAAATACTTAAGATGTGAGTGGAAGTAAATCCCAACATTTGTATGTGAATATATCATGTATATGGGTATGCCTGTAAAATGAAACATATGTGTATATAGTAAAATAATGATAGTATATCTACTAACATGTTGTAAATAAAATATGTATAAGAAATAGTATAACTAGGAACATGTTTATTTTTTTGGTATTTTTTAATTATTTAACTATTTTTGGTATTTTTGATTTTTTGGGAGAGGGTAAATTCTACCCAATTATCCCATCTAAGGGATGCTCATCTGGAAGTTCTTTGAACACTATATATTATATAAAAAAGTGGTGGTACTACCAAGGATCATGTATATTTGTAATATCTAGCACTGTAGGCTCTATAATGCTCCATGTATGTGTGTATAGGACTCTGTGTTCTTGAAGAGGTAATAAAAGGAGCAGTGGTTCATGGAACCCATCATGTTGTGCTCTATGTTGCATTTTAAGTATTAGTAATAGGAAGATGTTTATTTTTAATAGACAACTGAGTATGTTGTGTAATAATATATGAATATTCTATGGAATCCATTATATATCTCTGATGTAATGATCTCTCAAGTATGTCCTAACTAGGAAAGGGGATTACCTATGTCTTACCTTTTCATGGAGGACTAACCTTAGTAGGTTTGATAATTAACTACCTTGGAATAAATTGCTTTTTTCAATTGGATGTTCATATGGAATTTTAGGAACAATGACTACTCCATTGGTATGTATGTACATAATGCACCCATGTACTTATGAAGGTACTACATAGATTTTGTGTATCCAAGGTCATCCTAATAACATATCAAATAATCTTATGTATGGTATAATTGATAAGGTAGTGACCACATGTGTTAGGTCAACCTGTAAAGGTAAGTCAATCTTGTTAAGAACTTGATGTAAGGTCCCATCAAATACTTTGACCACATTCGTCAAAGGGTGTAAATAATCATTTATATATCCCAGATGTGAAATCAATTTCATGGTAAAAACATTTTCAATAACAACATTATATATCATAAAACTATGAATAGGTTGGTGATCAAGGTATTCTCAAATAAATAATGAATGAATATCTTAGTCATCATCCATAATCTCACTATCATCAAAAGTAATAGAGGGTCTCTTAACCATAGGAGGTGTATGCCATGTATAAATACCAATAATCCCATATAATGGGTGCTTATAATGTGGTGGAGGGGGATGTGATTTATATGCCATTTTCACTTTTGGATTATTCTAAGAATGATATTGCAATGGATCACTATACATATTTTGGTTCTGATGGTCACTAGGTTATGACCCTAAATCTTTGGGAGGATCATCAAATATAAGCTATTGGTTATCAATAAGGTCTTGGATCTTATGATTCAAGGTATAACATTGGTTAGTATAATTCATAGGTCCCTAGTGATAGTCACACTAAGGATTGGAATCATATCCATTAGGTAGAGGTATAATCATATCAACCTCTATAGGATTAGGGAGAGATATGAGATGACAATCTATAAGCTTTTTAAGTAGAGAAGATAAAGACTCAGGTAATAGTGTAAATTATCTCATTCATGAATTGGATAAGACAATCTAATTAGATTTTATGACACTAGATTAATAATTTTATTTATCCTTTTTAGGTTCTATAGGTTTGAACTTATAACTTGGTTTAATATGAAAATTGGTACTAGATGTAGTTAGTGTGTTGGAAATATATTTAAGATTATTCAATGAAATGAGTTTCATTTCACTATCTATAAAAATATGGCATACGCCATTGAAAGATTTGAAATTTTTGAAAATAATGGACTCATGTAATGGAGAAAGCAAAATTTACTTGAAGATGTCTTAAAGTTCTTTATCTGTCATTTGGTTTTTCATTTTGGCTAACATTGTTTTGTACCTCAAGACATATTCATTGATAGGTTCATTAGTTATTTGTTTTATTTTTGAAATTTGGGCATAATATAACTTTTTGGTAATGTTGATAAATAAGTATACCAAAAATTATCGAGAAGAGGTTTGAATTATTTTATGAATTAGAATGGTAAATCATAGAACCATCTTATAACATAGTCCTTTAGGATCCTTGGAAATAGTTTAGTCAAAAGTTTGTCATTGAGGCATAATCAATGCATTCCACATAGAAAGATTGAAAATGTTATTTGAAATCACCCTTGACATCATAAAGTGTTAACTTAGGTGTAACAAAGATAGTTTGAAAGGGGTGAAAAGATATTTTAGGTGAAATAGGGTTATGTAACACCTCTTATGAATTAATAACATAAGGTGAATTCATATAATTCTACTCAATATTTGTGACCTTAGATTGAATTTTTTTTATAGTTTGAAAAATATCTTGCACATTTTTATCACTAAGATTTAAAGTTTCAAAAGTCACCAAAGGAGGTGTACTCATAGTTTGAGTGGATATAGGCATTAAAACTAGTAATTAGGTTGAAGTGCCAATGTTTCTCATGGAAGATGTATCAATAGTTGGATTTGTTCTGGGGAAAAATGGTCTAAACAGATAACCCATTCCCCCATTAGAAGTATGAAGTGATGATATACTTAAGGGGAGGGTTATATGAATATGGGGATGTTTCATATCCTTAATATCATAGTTAATAAATGCACCTAGTTTTCCTTTATGCTTTTTTATTTTTTAGTTTCTAATATGGTTTTTAGTATCTCATCAATATCTTGAGGGTTTTGATGGATTTGCTCTCAAAACATAACAAGAGCTTGAACTTTATCTTAATATATTTTCTCATGTTCTTTTTTTAGATTATATTCATTGTTTTCATGATTAGAATAATATTATACGATAACCTCTTTAGTGTGTGGGTTAATTTAATTATTGATACTTTCATTAGGCATTAGGTTTGATACTTTATTTGTTTGAGCCATCTTAGGTGGAAAATGAGGAAGCTTCAAGTGTTCAATATAAACTCTAGATAATATAGGGATACGCCTCATTTGCATACAAATAATATAATAAATATGGAAAAAATAAATAATAAAAACCTCGGGAGGATAAATACTATATGGAAAGCTTGGTTGTTTATAAATAGACATAGAGGTTGGGTTCACCAAATGTTTAACCCTAAATTTAGATATTGTGTGGGTATCTAGGGTTAATGGGCATTACATTAGATTTTACACAAGTATTGTGAATTAATTTAATGAGAAAGATAATTAATATAAAACTAAAAAAAATAGTATTATGAATTTATACAATTGAGATTTACTAAAAATAGTAAAGTATAATTATTGATATATATTGTAATAAATAGAGAACAATGATAGTTTATTGTGTGCATGTAGGTATGATCTAGAATAGGTTAGAAGTGGAATAGAAGTTGATACTATAATAGTCTTAAGATTATATAAATTTTATTTATATGGCCCTAGATGCTTGTATGGATCAAGATATTTGCATCTATACAGGTGTCTAATCTTATCACATGTGTCTAAACTTATGACAGGTGTCCAATACAAAACACTAAATGGATCTAGATTAAACCAACTGGAGCCTTATAAATTTTCTCACTTTTATTATGATATATTTAGATCATGTGCATAGGTTGTTACTCTTTATCAAATGATAAAACCTTAGCTTATTCACACTTTGAGTGATTGTGGGAAAAAGGGTTAGTGGGCTCACAATGTCAAGCTGCCTGAAGGACCCCTCTATCAATGGGTGATATCTAAATAACCAATACTCTAAAGTGGGCATTAGACTTATGTATTTATCTCATATACATTGGATTATGTGTGCACAAGGATGCAATGTGTGATAATAAAATACATGTAGTGACCTAGCTTGTGACTTGGAAAATATGCCTCATGAATTGATCTTCGAATGATTTAGATCTATAATAATATTGATCCTATGACTGATATGAAAATAGAGATGAATAGGATAGGTTTTATTACTTGAATGCTTGATTGAGTTCTGTTTGGTATGTTTCCTTGTGAGTTCCCAGTGTTTTCTAGGTGAAAAATGAATGAAGATTGATATTATATATATACTAATCCATTTTATAAATATCTCACATTAAATAACTTAGGCCAACCTTTAGGATACATTTCATTTTAAAATTGGAAGAATTTTTGTTACTAGACACCTTATAGTAAAAATAGATGCTTGCATCAACACAAGTATCTATCTAAGATGCAAGTGTCCATGAAGATATAAAATAGGTATGAGTCCAAAACTAGAAGTGAAGGATAATAATCAGGGTTATAAATCTTTTAAAACTATATAAGGCTTGGTCACCATAATAATAATGTTTAGATTAAGTGATAAATAATTTAGGCACAAAGATACAATAAACATGAGCATTTTGGAGGAAGGCATGTCTATAAGTGAAAGGTATAGCCATGATGTATATTTTCCAAGTGTACAAGACTAAGGTACTATATGAATCAGATTTTAGTATCTATAGAACATATCTACTTAGTGTGACTTTATCTCTAATCCATTTAATGATTATTTTCCAAAATTTAAAATATCAATGTAGACCATCCCACATGTTTTTCAAGTCAGCTAAAAGAAATTATTTAAAAGGATCACTATATAAACAAATTAAGGCCTCATTTCAAAAACATTTGATATCTACCTATCATCAATCTATTACATTAGTTCACATTAAGAAAATATGCCATATTATTCCCAATTTCAATATAATTCACTAGGAGAAACCACAATCCATGTCTAAAGCATTCTAAATATAGTCATGAGCAAACATTATCAAGTATTAAATCCAAATTACTAGTTGTATGCATATAGTAAAGGAACACAATTTATAAATCACATTATATGGGATAATTACATGTGGATTGACTCCCTCCTTAGAGTATCTAGATATGTAGGCCACAATAAATCATAGATGGTGGTGATTGGGGTTAACTCAACCCATTACACTTTCCATTCTTTTGTATAGGTTTCTATTTATTACAAGTACACCTAGGGTTTTTAAGGTTGGGAGAAGTAAAATTGAGTTTTTTACATGGTATTAATAAAATCAAATATCCTAGCCCTCTTAGTATACATAGGCATAAGTGATAGAGTAATTAATTTTTTTTCACTTTCATAGTGTAAAATTCCATCGTAAACATAGAAGAATGCACTATGTAGTTGTCCATAAAGTATTGACTTGTCTTGACATAGTTGTAAACTCTATTTCAAAAATTGATCCATCACAAACCTCTTGTATCCTATTTTCCATTATAAAAAATCTACTACAATAAACTATAAATTATAAAAGCTAAGTATCTCATTGTTGATTTTACTTACTATATTTAACATATGTGACTTGTCAATCAATATAAATTATTATCTATTTTACTTTCATATTTATGTTTGAATTCCATATATTATAATCTAAATTATCTTTCAATGTTTTATGCCTATTAAATATTGTTAAATAAAAATTAGGGTAAAACATATTAGTGAACTTTTTTTTTGTTCAAAATTTTCTTTTTTTCATTTTTGTCCTAGGGTTTCAATTGAATTCATGATTCCCATACACTAAATAAAAATCTGATAGTCCTTTCTAGGATTTGATTGAGCATTGCTCTTGGATTTCTCTTTTAACTAGGGCTTTTATATTTAATTCCTAATTTCCATGCATAAAAATATTATCTTCTATTGGTTTTCAATTTATTTTTCTTGATTTCTATAACTATGTTCTAATAGTTGTAAAACTCATAAGAGCTATCATTTTGGGCAAAGTAGTCATTAGTTTACATGAGTTGTGGTGTGAGGGGTACTAATCCAATACACAAGCCATTAAAAAACACTATATGAACAATTTATCTTCCATGTACCTAACAAGTATATCATAATCTTAAAGGGGATTTTATTTCAATTCATAGGAAGCCTTTAACTATTTGGTTCTAAAGTGCACTGCTAAGTAGTTAACCCCAGAAATTTACTCTTAATGTACCTCAAAAATGGCATAATGTGGCTACAAGATAATGAAATTATCTATAGCCAGTGTCCTTTTGGTCCTTTTTCACTATTTATGACAAGTATAATTATATCTAAGATCCTAAAATTTAAACACACCCCACCAAATTAAGCCTCTAATTCAAACTTCCAAAATCAAATCGTGGGTATAATGAATGAATTTTACTTCTCTCTTTTGATCTAGCTCATAAGGTGCATCATCAAACTTTATGTTACTTTATAAGGTTTTTTTGGATTCACTATATATTTGCATGGATCAAATTCAAATATAATAAAACTGCTAAAATAAATAATGTACAATCTCAAGCCTTCCTCAATTCATATTGTCGTAATATCCAATTTGATCTACCACATGTTACCACTAGATGATAAAGGACATGCATGAATCATTTTCCCCTCCTAATCTCTCTATGTGTTATAATATACATATGACACACCTTATTGATGGACTTATCATGACTATTGAGATAAATAAAACTAATACAGAGCAATTTGATGAAATTAATGACAAATAATTAACTAAATATATTAATGTCAATCCACATAGGATTTGTGCATTACTATACATTACAAGAGATGAACAAAAAAATTGGTTCAAGCTTACACATTAGGATAACAACATGATCTATTTTATTATCTTAATCACCCCTTTCATGTTAATACTTCCAATTAAGGTATCCTAGTTTCCACTATGGATTCTATTCCTATATTGTCACCTCCAATTACATATGTGATATTATCCATAGGTATGGGGGTATCACAAGGTTTAAAATAAATTAATATGCCTATTTTTAATATTTAATTGTATGCACCTAAAAATTACATGGTGTAATATTTATGATACAATGTCGAATGATGATGTAGTGATATATTAAATGTACTCGAGTGGGTTCTCTCTAACATTCTAGTCCCTAATCTATCCCTATATCTCTATTGGTCCCTTCCAAACCTCTTTAGTTGGAATTTTCTCCCCTTTTTTACCTTGTTTTAAAAAAACTCTAATAAATATATAACTTCCCTCTTTGGTGATGGAACCTCCCTTCTTCATTACAAAACTACCTCGAAGATGATGGAAGCGTTGTAATGGTTTTTCAAATTGCCCTGTTAAAATTTTTATTGATAGGGTAATTTCATAATGTTATGGGGTGGTTTTATAACTGAATAGGGTAGGGGTGATTCTATCACCAATTATCTATGTTTTATTTCTAACTTTTGTAACTTGAGTTTTTCAAGTGTTTTCAAGTTTTTATTCATGTTTCTTGCCTTTTTACACCTTGAAGTCTATTGATGTGGCTTTTATACACACCTTAGAGAGTTTTAAACTAGGTAACCTCTAATGTTTTGAGATCTATGTGGAACTAGTTTCCACTCTGAGGCATGAGTTGAAGGTATGTGGTTAGAATAACTGAGTAGTGGAATAACAAGTTGAGCATGTGGGTTATTCAACCAAGTTTATGGGTGGATGTGTATATTCTAAGAAAAAGGATAAAAGGTGAGTTGGATGCAAAAAATATTAATCTATGGTGGATAGATCTCAAATAAAATTCAAAAGAGGGAAGGGTAAGGCAAAAATAAATATTCTATGTCTTTGAATGGGAATTTATTAGTCTATCTCTTTAGTGGATAAGTATCTCAAGAACTAGTGTTTTCTATTTGCATCTTTTTCACACTCATGAAAAAACATTATTGGGAGTCTAGGTATTCAAATATAAGCTTCTTATTGGTCTCAAATGAAGGTTTTTATTTTTAAGGTTATTGTTGCATACCTTTATACAAGAGATTATAGCTCAAACCAAGAAGTTACTTAGGGAAGCTATAGCTCACCTATAGAGATATTATACCAAATAAGATACTTATACACACCTTAAATTATTGCTTCAACTTATACTAACTATATAATTTAGTGAAACATATGAATCTTCAATAGTTATTGCACATCTAAGACTAACATTCATTATCAAAACATTCAAATTCATCCATACATTGGCATACATCAAAATTATTAAATCAATACAAACAAAGAAACTTCAAATTCATTAACATAGAAAGGGAAGAAGAAATAAAAAACATAGTTTCATCATAATCAAATCCTTGATCTCTTCTTGTATTTCATTCAAAACTTTGACCCTTTGAAAATAGGTCTTTATATGTATATATAGATCTTGGGGAAGGGGTCACCTCATCCTCAAGATTAGAACACATCATTTACATCTAAAATACTATAAGATAAGTCTTGGTTACATATCGATGTCTTACATATATCACAGTCATGCAATATATGCATGCTACCAAAAATAATTTAGTTAATTACAAAATATATGCAACTAGGACTTAACTATTTAGCTATGACTGTTACATACAAAATGTATAAAATTATCTTTGATCTAAATTGGCTCTTGTTTAACTTGTCTCAAAATTATCATTTGAACTACTATAGTATTCATGGTTATCAACATAGTAACAAGAGTTGCACTTGAATATGCACTAGTGGATTGAATAGTGGTGACCATGGGAATAATAGTATGAGGGGGTGTTGATGTGGTTGTTGTTTTTATTGGCATTATAGGTGGAGTCAATGTAGTGTAACTAGCAGGTGGCATTTGTTGGGTTGATTTTTTATTTTCATCCAAGTCTTGGTAGTGTTTGTTCTCCTTAACATGTTATGCTTGGATTAAATTCATATCCAAGAGGTGTGGCCTAGTCACCCTATTAGTCTATTACATTATCTTGTTATGCTCTACCTTAGTTCCTCTAAATCCAATCCTGAATACCTCTACCTCCATCACCTTCTTCTTTGTTTCAATCAATTTGGACTCAATTTCTTCTAGGCTCAAACCTTGTAAACTCTACTTAAAGATATCAGGGACTTGTTTAATCATTTGGTCAAATGTAGCTTTGGTAACCAGCTTACCTCTATTGTCTAGAATTGTAGTCAAGTCTAATCATGTCAAAATTTTATCAGCCTCTTTCTCTTGCTCAATCAACTTATTCACTAACACCTCAAAAGATAATACCCAATCCTAGGCTTTTGCATTCTTATTAATGTTAAATTCAAAGCATTAGATTCTTCTAATGGGGTTATTGATTCCAAATGGCTGAATTATTTATTAGGGGTATATAAAACTAATAAATTTAGCTTACTGTCATTCTCCTTGTGGCTTTTGAATAATTTGGTTATATTATTAACATGAGGAGCTAGACTAACTCTCAAAGAATGGATAGAATTAAGAATTTCATATAATATAAGAGATTCATCTTTCACATCCTACTCAATGCCTTAGGGACCTAAATCACTTGGTGTTTCTCTTTGAGTATCTCTAACTCTTCTTGAAGTTCTTGTCTAGCCATTTTGGTCTTTTGATGTGTGGAAAGGATGGATTTTGTATGGGTCTTCATATATAACTTCAAGTCCTCAATATAAGGGGACTGACCCTTTTGTATACTTTATCTCTTGATTAGGGAGTACACTTGTTCCCTCTCCTCCATGATTAAGGTTCTACTTGATCTATCTTCAATTTCCCCCTTCCTTACTCTCTAAATCGATAATGTGGATTTATTAGACAATGAGCTCACCATTGGAAATTTTTTTATCTTTAGATTGGGCCTCTTAGAGGTTGAATCTCCCAATTCTTTAGCTAAATCTAGAAGAGTGAAATTTGAGGGATCTAAGGGTTGAAATTCCACTTGTGCATGTTCTCCAGGTTCTTGATAAGTTTGTGTAGAAGGATCAGACATAGCTAGCCATATGATCTTTGACTAGTCTATGTTTCCTTACTATATCATTGGATGGAAAATAAAGAATGGATGCCTCTTGGGTTCTATTTTGGTGGTAACCACTATGGTTAGGTGGTTGGAATAGAAGAAGGTAAGGGTAAACCTAATTGGGTAAAAGGAGATGTAGTTGAAGTGTTGTATTGGGCAATGGATGGAATGGACAAAGTTAGTGTTGATGGGGTGGATGTCAATGGAATGAAATTGAAGGAATAAAGATCACAAGGATGGAAACTATAATAGTGGAGGGTAGAGTAGGTATAGTGGTTATGGGTAGGTTCATATATGGGTGAAAAAAAAGTAAACTTGAAGAGAGTGCCTAATGGGGATTGAATGTGGAAACCATAGGCCCAAAGGTGATAGAAATTATAGGTAAATACATAAAAGGGGAAAACCTAAAGGAGTTGTGAGCAAGGGACCCTTATCGAATGGTTTACCTATGATAGGTGCATTAGATTTGAGTGATTTTAAGATTGATACATTTATGTAATGTATCTCTTCCTCATCCACCTCTTGTGTTGGAGGGGTCTCTAGTCTATCTCCTTTATGATTTCTTTGATAGGTCTTGTTTTGCCTACCTGTGAGATTGCTGCCTATGATGGAAGAGAGGGGGAACAATTCTAGGAATAGGGGTTGAAGAAACCATTGTTTCCTCTTCATCATAAGAGTATAATCATATAATCCTAGCTTCTTCCTTATATGCACTACCTTTTGCTTGAGTGAGCTCTTTAACCATCTCTTTTTTAACCTATATCAATTCAACTATGGAAGCTTAAACTGGAAGCACGAGTCCTCTTCTACTTGTGTAGAAGTAGGTATTTGTTCATCCTTAACTTGTTCTTCCTATTCTCCAATGAGTGGTACCTCAGATACCAACTATTGTTGGTCTTAAGGATTGCCTTGAGCTAGTTGGGGATTTGGTCCCTCTTCTTCCAGTTATTGTGATTGCCTACCATTCCAAAAATCTGAGGATCTCCATCCTCCAAGAGGTAGAATTATAAACTTTGCTGCATTGAGTGTTAGAGATGGTTCTACTTGAATCACTCTCAATAAGTCCTCACTTAGTCCTATAGTTGTGGCCCTTTCCTTTACCTCCTTGTCATCCTTGGCATTTAGGAAGAGAAAATCATGATCCATTGGCTCATGCTTATAGGCAAGGCAAAGGGTATGAATTTTATTTTGGACCTTGCCATGAGGATCCAATATTTTTGAGGAAGGGTAGGTAATGCATATGCCTTTCTAGAATTTCCAGCCTCCTTAAACTATCTATGAATTATATATTGCATTCACCCAATGGTGATGTGGGATCTATGGAATGTGTCCTTATTTCTAGTCAATTATTCACCAATATTATTCCAAATTTGATACACTATTTCCTTCTCATCTACCTTATCTATAATGAACTTTAAGAGCTAAAGAGGATTTATATTATGGCTGCCACTATAATGACTATGTAGTGTAGATAAAGCCAGTAGTCTCTGACATTATTGGCAAGTGTTTGAGCTATTCTAGGGGAAATTATTATCAAACTCTAGCCATAGATTTCCATCTAGACCTGAGGATAAAGGTATTCAATGATCTTGGATATATTCCTCACATATGAATATATGTGCACAAAAGTGCAGTAGTCACAAATATTATTCTTAATGACTTTGGTGTTGGGCTCCCATAGGACTCCATTATGTTTATGCATAGTCCCCATAACCACGTCTGGTAGATAAGACATCATGTAGAAGTTTTCATCTAGTGGCCACTTATCTTTATGTAGGATTTTCTCTTGGAGATGTGTACTAATGATTTCCCCAAAAGCATAGGTGCACTATGAGGTAGTTAGAAGGTCCAGTAGGGAAACCCACTCTAGGTGTATGAAATAGTTAACATGGCCAAAAAAAATTGTTTAATAGTGCCATCACCACAGAGATTCCCATTTTGAAATAATTGATGGGGATGGGACTCTTGACATGTTCCTTAAAATTTAAACTTTCCCTAGGGAGAAGCCAAATTGATATAGCTCACTCTAGATTATTGGCCTACTTCCATGTGATGATTATGTGTAAATTAAAATTAATATCCATAATGGGAAATCTCAAATACCTGTTAAATGATTATATTGACATATACATGACAATAGTATTATTTTTTACATAATGAAGATATTCTCCATCCATTATTTTTCCTTCAAAGAAGAGACCACATAGTAGATCAATGCATGACATCACCTCTAGCTTTATGGATGCATAGTGTAGGGTTTGACATTTGAAAAGGAGTAAGTCCTTCACTAGATGATTATCTTTAGCTACAATGTCATCTTTAAGTGAAAATGAATTTACATTCTCCAATGCTTCCCATAATTTTGATTAATTTGGATATCATCCATCAAATGCAGTAGTTTCAAACACCTTGTCTAAGTACTCTATATAATCCTTTATTGAGAACCTAGATGGTGTCGGGGCTCCTTTATAAAACCTAGATGATGATGCCATGGTGGTTATATAGAGCACTGGCATTCTCTAAGCTTTTTATAATGACGTATGTTACTAAACTAAATCTCACAGACTAGTAAATTACTATGGTAACAATTAGGACTTTTGGGATTGCTTGAAGCTAAAGTTTACATGATATCAAAGATGGAGTGAAGTGAACTCAACTAGGGGCTTGATGTAAATAGATATTCTACATTAATTTCCAATTTGTATACCATTACTCATTAACATCTATGAGCTCATCACCTTCATTAAATTCAAATTCAACCACACTGTCTTAGTATACATGCCACGTAGGATACCTTATCATTAGGGGTACCATCGTGAAACCTTTCTTATTTTTCCATGTGTCATTATGTAGCCTAGTCAAAGGAAATAAATATTTAACTTTAGGCCAAAAGACTTTGAAGCATATAATATTCTTTGGAAATATTTTTTTTGAAAGTTCCCAAAACAAAAGTTTCCTAAACAAAGTTTTTGAAGCAAAGTTTTTGAAATGAAAGTTGTCAACATAAAAGCCACTAGTAAGAATCTTTTTGAAACAAACATTTTGATGGAATTCATTGAAATGAAAGTTACCAAAATAGAATATCTGATAGTAATATTCTTGAAACAAATTTACTGACATAATCCTTCCTAAATGAAATTTCTTGAAGAGTAAGTCTATGATGAATTAGACTCTAAAGAGACAAGACTACAAAAAAAGTTGTCGATGAAAACTTGCCAAAGTAATTATTGCCAAAAATAAAGTTTCCAAAATGAAATTACTAAAATAAAATCACTGACGAGAAAGTTTCTATAGAGATTCTTTCTGAAGTGAATGTTGCCAAAGAAAATATTTTCAAAGTGAAGTTGTCGATAAGAATTTTTTTGCAGAGAATATTTTTGAATGAAATATTTCAAAGACCAAACTTATCAAAGACTAAATAATATAAAATAAAACCATTTAAATTCATATCATGTAAATCCATTATTTCTATCTTTTCATTAATAGGTTATTCTAAACAAATAATTCCAAATGAAAAATTATACCACAACACGATTCAACATTAAAAGCACTAAATTTCTATAGATAATATAAGTATCATAACCCTTAAAACTCATAGGTACCCCTCCAAAATATTCATTATTTCCAAAAAATAAAGGTTGTCCCCACTTTTCAAATAAAAATATAGACTGGGATATGTTGAATATAATAAATGGTGACTCATAGGGGTGAATACTCTAGAGTTTTCAAGAATAGAGAATCCATGGTTTTTCAATCCCAATATCAACCATAAATTTACCCTAATATAAATGAATAAACCATAAATGGAAGAAGAATCTTAATAATCATGTGCAACATACTATATTTACTTACACCTTGAATTTGTGTGTGAAAAGTGTGGTTCTTTACCTCTTGTTTTAGGTTTTTAGGCAAAGACATAAGGGTGAGTCATAGGTTTCACTTTGATTAGGTGTTAGGTGTATAAATGGGGAGCTCGAGAGCTTAGGCATTGCTCTGCTTGTAGCCAGGCATTCATAGCCCCAATAGAGATACCTTTGCTCATATATTCCTTCTTCCTTCTTATTTTTCATGATGCATGATGCATTGATATTATTTCATTATGTAGACTTTGAATCCTTTTTTTATTTCATTTTGGATTTTTGGATTGTGCCTTTTATTATATTCTTTTGCTTTGTTTTCTTTTGGAAAGAGGGAAAAGGTGACCATCATAAGTTGGTCTTATTTAAAATTTATGTTTAATCAAAATTTCCTTGTTAACTCTTACCTATGTCCATGATTATTACCTCCAATAAGTATTAATGTTTTATGTGCACTTGACCCAAGGGAATAAGGAAATTTTTCTAAATTTGCACATAATTGTGTGAGTAACTTTCACATACTTGATGAAATCATTTTTTTAATGCATATTCATGGATAAATATTTCATTGCTTAACTAGATTATAAGTCCTTAACTACACTATGCATTATAAATTTATTTGGGTTAGATTCAAAAAACTTCAAATTGTGTTTGATTATACCAAGATTGACCAAAAGTCAACTGTCATGAAATCAAAAGAAAACTACTCTAGAAAATA
This sequence comes from Torreya grandis, assembly GCA_037957365.1. Lineage (NCBI taxonomy): Eukaryota > Viridiplantae > Streptophyta > Pinopsida > Cupressales > Taxaceae > Torreya > Torreya grandis. The sequence goes on from JARHVA010009757.1 coordinate 122,632, forward strand.
GGAAAATTACTAAAAGCAAAAAGGCTACTCTAATCTAATAAAATCAAACAATAAAAAGTAGTAAACTAACTAATAAATAAAATCTAATTTACTCCTACCTCTACTGAAACATCTTATTATTACTTAGAGACCTCTCTAGATGGGGTAGCCATGAATTAATGCTTCATAAACTATGCATTAAATAGATATGTTAGATCATTACCTTGAAAATCCTTCAAATAGAAAGCGTTATTCTCAAAAACTCTAAAATTTGATAGGGTCCTATCCACAATAGGGTAAATTTATCATGCATTCCTTTTTTCTCATGGGCTTTATCCCATAATAATACCAAGTCAGAGATATTAAATGCTTTGAATTTTATTATCTTTTTGAACCATCTCTTGACCACATCTTGATGTTTACTAAAGTTTTTCAATTATTTATCCTTGGAGTCTTAAATTTTAATGATATCCAACAATCTAGACTATGTTTTATCATTGGGCTCCATGCATTCTTACTAAAACTAATAGATTGGAAATTTTAGCATAATTGGGAATACTAATTATTTCCCATATACTAGTAGATATGCTAAAGATTTAAGGGCTTGATTTTACCTCATCTTATCTGCCCAGAGTGCATACTTTAGTAGGAGGTGTCACTCCCTTTGTTTTCCTACTATTGACTTCTTAATTACATCTATAATAATCTTATTGGTTGGCTCAACCAATTCATTTCCTTATGGGTAATGATTAGACAATATCTAATTATAATCTGATTATCATGAACCCACTTGATGAACTCAACTGATTGAAATGTTAGCCCATTATCACAAAATAGAGGGATGGGAATGCCAAACCTAGTTGTGATATGTTATTAAAAAAACTCATCACATCTTGGGCTTTAGAGTTGTTGGTGGTTATTGCCTATGCCCATCTAATGTATTAATCTATAGTAGTGAGCACAAAATTATGTCCACCTGAAGAATTCAAATTTATAACATTGATGAATTCTAAACCCTATTAGGTGAATGGTCTACCTTCAATTATACGTTATAGTAGAATTATTGTGTACCTCTCTTTTTTCCAATACTTGCATTCATGGCATGTTCTCATATGGAAATAACCATCCTTGAAGACCATCAACTAGTAATAGCCCATTCTAAGTATTTTATGTGTTGTAGTGTTATCAGATGGATGGCTACTACCTATATGTTGATGCATATTTTATAATATTTTTTGAGCTTCCTCACGTGAAACACACCTTAGATAAATACATTCATAATTATTTCTATAAAGGATTTCATTTTTGATCATGTAATGAGAGGCCTTAAGCCATAAAACTCTCTTTTTCTCTCTTTTAAGTTCTTAGGGGCATTTTCCAGTGAGCAATAACTAAATAATACCCAAATACCAATCTTCTTTGGAGACCTATGTCTAGAAGACCTATTTAATAGTGATGTGTGGGTCTGGTTCAATCATCAATTAAATTATGCCTTATCCTTTAATGATCTTTCTTGGTTTGATTTAAATATAAAACTCCTATAAATTCTCCATCCATTTACCTCTATGCTCCCCTAGTTAATTCTATCCTAGTGTGATCTTGATAATAAGATCAGGTACTATGGTGATAGTCTTATTACAAAGGATATAGTGCTTGGAATTTTTGACTACCTTGATGAAAGCAAAGATTTGCTTGTCAATCAAGGAATTATTAAGCTTTAAATATTTAAATTTAGTACTCATTTATTAAATAGTATGTTCATTTTATTCCATTTTATATGTGAGTACAACAATAATGGTATGTTTTGAGGTGGATGAATACAATAAAAAATCTTTGGTGAAATAAGGGATTACTAGCATTGGGGCTTGTAAAATATCCTTGTTTATGTCTTGGAAGGACTTCTTCACTTTAGTCATCCACTCCACTTTGGTGTTTTGTTTGAGCATTACATTCAAGGGTCTAACAATCTCTACAAATCCTTATATAAATTTCCTTATGAAAGTATCTTTCCAAAGAATGATTTGGGCTCCTTTATGCTATTTTGAAATGTTATTTTTGATATCCCCGAAATCCTAATTGGATCAATAGTGATCCCATTCTTGATAATGATGTGTCCTAACATCTTGCCTTTGGTAATTACAAATATACTTTTTGGGGGGTTAGGTGATACCCCAAACTTCCTGCACCTCTCAAAAATAGACTAAAGATGGTCAATGTGATCAACGCTATTTTTAGAAAAAATAATGAGATCGTCTATGTTTATAATGATGCACTTCCCTTTTAGTCCTTGAAATGCATGATCCATTTCTCTTTGAAAATTTACTTCAGCATTTATTATCCCAAATAACATTCACTTATATGCATATGTTCCCCACTTCATAGTAAATGATGTTTTTATCCTATCTTCTAATTTGACTAGTGCTTGATTGTAACTTAAAAATCCATCCAAGAAATACATCATCTTAGATTGCTATATACCTAGGGATATGATAAATTGATGTATATGGGTTGATGGAGATGCTGACATGTGGCACACATCCCCTTAGTTAGTTATATGGGTACAATATATTAGGATAATAGAGTAACTTGTAGAAGTAGTACATTGGGTAATGGTCGGCCTACATTGGAATTAAGAGGTTATCCATCCATGGGTTAGATATATATATATATATATATATATATATATATATATATATATATATATGAGATGATTATCATGGTAAAGATATCAAGTAAGCATTGAGTCTTCTATTGTAAGAGGATATTGGAGATTATCCCCTCGAAGAGACATTGTGGAGTTATTCCTTCCTAAAGGAGTATTATATGGTTTTTCCCTACCTTAAGGGTATTTATGCATATATTGAATATCAAGACCATATCAAGTGGTATCAGAGCTTCGATCTGGGTAATTTGTGGAGTGAAACCCTAGTTTTTTTAAAATCGTCAATAACTTTTGATTGGTTGCAAATTTTTCCACAAATGTTTTATTAGATATAGATAATATTTCAAATAAGTCACGGTAAAAAAATAGAGATTTTTTTATTCGTTTTGAGGGAGTTATTACTATTTTAAGGTTTATAATAATTTATCTATATCTTATGAAATATAGGGAATTTTTATCTAAAATTTTTACTGGAGATGTAAACAGATATAATAGAAGCACAATAAAAATTTCAGAATTTTTTGAGTTGTTTGAAGTGATTTTTTGCAATTTTATGGATCAGTTTTGACATTTTAGGGTTTCATGAACCTTAAGTTTTTTGTAGATCATGGAGTTGCAAACATTTTCAGGGGAAGATGATATTGATGCTAGAGAATGGTGGCTCCTTTTGGAGAATAATTCTACAAAAACTTTTGGGCAAAGATGATTACTTCCTTTTTTGCCTGGGCCTACACTACATTGGTTTGATCAATTGAGCTATACAAAAAGGTTTTCTTCATGGAAAGAAATGGAACATATCTTTTTAGGTCATTGGTCTATAAAACAAGAAGTAGTAGAAGAAGAAGAAGCAGAAAAAGAAGAAGAAGAAGAAGAAGAAGAAGAAGAAGAAGAAGAAATAGAAGAATCTGCAGAAGAACAAGAAGAAGAAGTAATAGAAGAAGAAGAAGAAGAAGAAGAAGAAGAAGAAGAAGAAGAAGAGGAAGAAGAGGAAGAAGAAGAAGAAGAAGAAGAAGAAGAAGAAGAAGAAGAAGAAGAAGAAGAAGAAGAAGGAGATGATGATGATGATGATGATGATGATGATGATGATGATGATGATGATGATGATGATGATGATGATGATGATGATGATGATGATGATGATGATGATGATGATGATGATGATGATGATGATGATGATAAAGGTTCAAATTATTTGGCTCCAAAAAAATTTGAGTCAATTTTTCAATTTCATGGATGCATTCAAAAGAAAAGGTTATTGTGTCCATAAACCCTACCAGTAAGTATAACTTCATCAACATGAATGTGTCCAAGCATCTACATGTTCAAGCAAAGAATATCAAAGAGGTTTAAGTAGATGGTAAGAATATTTCAATGTTTGAAGATTTGAAGCTCATTATGGAAAATAATGTTTTGAATTCATATTTTTATGCTTTGGATATGGATGATGTGGATATAGTTCTTGGATATCCATGGTTAGATACTTTGGGAATAATGAATATTAATGTTAAAAAAAATTTCATGAAGTTTTGGTATAAGAAAAAGAAGATCACTTTACAAGATCTCATAGTGAAAAAGGCACCAATAACAATCCAGGTAGATCATGAGGATGAGATTGAAATAGGTGATGAAGATCACGATGAAGATTCAAATGATATTAATAAAGACACACTACAAATGAACACTTCATCTACTCAAGAGATAAAGAAGGAAAAGGTATAAGAGGTAGAAGTAAAGGTGGATAATGTCAAAGTATTGGAAAAGGTTGAGGTATATAGACACCCACATCATCATGAGAGGAAACAATCATGGAACTAGGTGAGGAAGTGTCATAACAACAATCATTTTGTCTATACAGGAAATCAAAATTCCAATCATTTTGGATATGCATGGAATCCAAAGAAAAAATACTATGGCACATGGAATGAATGGGGAAAGCACTATGAATATGCATGAAAGAATGACTACTATGGTCATGGTTGGAATCAGAGTAGTGCAACAGAATATGGTACATGGAATAAAAAGAGGAATAATTATGCTTGGACACCAAAGCAGTATAATTATGATCATGAACAAAATCAAAGGAGCACAATGGATTTTGGACACAAGCTTGGAGAGATATCACCTACCAAGATCACATATGGATGGTTAGATGATCGAGATTGGATACAAGTGTGTAATGATTTGAAGCACACTCATTATTTGGTTTCTTCCTATGTTTCAGGGATGAAACATGTCAAAGAGGAAAGTAATGCTATGTACCTAGGGATATGATATATTGATGTATATGGGTTGATGGAGATGCTGACATGTGGCACACATCCCCTTAGTTATATGGGTACAATATATTAGGATAATAGAGTAACTTGTAGAAGTAGTACAATTGGTAATGGTCGGCCTATATTGGGATTAAGAGGTTATCCATCCATGGGTTAGATAGATGTATATATATAAGAGATGATTATCATGGTAAAGATATCAAGTAAGCATTGAGTTCTATTCTAAGAGGATATTGGAGGTTGTCCCCTTGAAGAGACATTGTGGAGTTATTCCTTCCTAAAGGAGTATTATATGGTGTTTCCCTACCTTAAGGGTATTTCTACATATATTGAATATTTGAATCATATCATAGATCCACTTACCATTTTTATTACCACATTTGAGGGAAAAGTGTAACTATCCTTCTTTGAAGCTTTATTTAGATTCTTGAAATCAATGCAAAGTCTGATTTTACCACTCTTTTTCTTGACCAAAACTAGATTGGCCATTTAAGTAAAATGTCTAATAGGAAACACAATCCTAGCACTCAGTAGTTTTTCCACTTCCTTTTGAATTAATGGTTCTAATATAGGATTGACTAGCCTCTGCCTTTGCCTAAATGGTTTATGATTAGTATTGGTGGAATTATATGGGTAATGACTCTAGGATTGAAGACACTTAAGTCATCATAAGTCCATGCAATTAAAGATTTATACCTCATAATCAATTCCTTGACTCTTTGCCTTTGTTTAGGTGTGAATCTTAAGCCAATATTGATAAAGTGTGTGTTTTTTCATCACCAACATTTTCCAAACTGAATTTAGATTCATTAACCTTCAGTTGCCTCTATGATTGGGCCTAAGGATTTGTGTTGAAGGTCCTTTCGAGGGTGACCATTCTTAATGGGAGGATATTTTATTTCAATTGGATAATGCCTTCTTCATCTAATTCTTCATGCCACCTATGGGTTCTTTCTTTGTCATCGATTATTTGAGATTTAAATTATCCCAAATTTGTAAAAATTAGATAATTTGATATTCATCATCAAACACTTGAAAATTTTAAATGTTGTCTGGTACTAAAGGACATGGTATCAATTCAATGTAGAACTTTTGGATTTTTAACTCTTGTAAGGGTTCCAAATTCACTACTAAAGTGGCTAGTGAATTACCAACTCCATTATGTTCTTTTGGAATATATACTATGTTGAAAGCTTTAAATGATTATTTTAAATTCCATACTCTATGATTGTACTTCTTTAGATATGACAATTTACACTGATATTTATTTTTGATCTAGTTAACTACAAGTTCAAAATCTCTATATACTAGTAATTATTTGATATTGTTCTTGAGGGTATATTTTAATCCTAGAATCAAGGATTTGTACTCCACTCTATTATTAGTGCATAGGAATTGGAGCCTATATGCTGATAATGGTTTCTCTCCTTATGGATTGATCATCTTGATAAAAACACCTAATCCTTACTTATATTTGGATCCATTAAAATGGAGGGTCCATAATTAGGAAGGGTCCAAATTTTTTTCTAGCACTTCATGGTAAATGTATAAATTTCAAGACTAGGAGATTTATAACTTACCTCCTCATTAGCAGTATTGTATTCCATAATAGGATGCTTCATTTTTGGCTCTTGATCAATTTTGATCTAGATGGCTATACATCTCCAAGGCAACCAAATATGTGAAAATTCCATGGAAAGATAACCATTTATAATTTTTGACCAATCTCTACTTAATAGTAACCCATAACCTTCAAGAATATTGGCTACCAATATGTCAATAGTTATTTGTTCTCTAGGTTCTGAAGCAACCTAAATTCTTACATTATTCATTTCTACTAATACATGCACTACTATTTTATCAAGCTATGATGTAATCTTCTTGGAAGGATTTGGTTTTAAACCAAGCTTTTAACAAACAAAATTTGGCATCACTATTACTAAAGCTCTTGAATCTACTAGGTAATTGTGTATATTCTTTCCAAATACTTGAATGGTCAGCAAGAAAGGGGGAACTTCTGACTTGATTTTGTATATAAAATTCATGTTGGTTGTCTTAGAATTTTATATAACAAAATTGATATTGATGGACTTCCATAAGAGCTCTTTCTACTTTGTGATTTGGGCTATCTCATGAAGATTAATGTTGGCCTTGATTTTCTTCATATTCTCAATAATATTGTATCCTCCTTTATTCTATTCCTCTATACACTGAGGCTAATCATTCCTTTTGGGGGAGGAGGATTATTATCAGGCTTGGGATTCAAATGGATAATTGTAATTATTCTAAGGAGTATAAGTAGTGAATGGCTATCTATTCTTCAAATTATAAGTGTTCCTATTGAGCTGTTAAAATGCCTACAATTCATTAAATTATCCTCTGGGATATTGTCGTGTTCATTTAGGGAAAGGGGACTCAAAAGTATCAAATACCATAGAATATTCATGAAGTATATTTAGAGGATTCATCATTTGATATTGTCTGATCATCTCTCTTTGGAAGATTTTAAAGGCTACATAGAACTCTATGCAATGTAACTCTCCATGCTGAGATGTATTATGGACCCTAAACCAGTTTAGTAAAGTTGTTTCCATGATGTTGATCTCTAGCATATTATTAGATTATTGTTGTTCTACATTATTATTAGGCATGTTGAAAGTCCTATTGTATCTTGGAAAGGTAAAATTTTGATTGTAATTTTAAGTATTTATATTTTCCATCCTCTTCTACATATTTAAAAAATCATTGCTCAGCTTTTGCATCATTATTTATATAGAATATAATTCATATTTGTTGGAGTTAGAACCCTAAGTGACTGCTATGTTAGTGTGAGCTTGATGTTGATTCTTATAAAAAAAATTGAATGATTTTTAAAAAAATCATAATTTTGATTTTGTTGTCTATTGTGTTATGGTTGATAGAGTGTAAAACTAGTTTTGATTGAATGTGGAAGCACTATAATTCACATTTGGGATTTTATTTAAAAATGGAAGTCCATTGTTGAATGTTTTATCTCATATATTATGAGGGCTAAGTTGTGGATTGAGATACTTATCGATGTTTATATCTTCTTAAAATTATAAAAATAGCGTACTGGTAGTAATAATTCTTCGTAAGAACATAATAGTAATAGGATCTAAGGCATTCTTATATATTTTGAGTATTAGATTCTCATCTAATTTATAAGTGACATTTAATCAGGTGTGTATATTCTAAAATCTTTCATTGAAAGATTAAATAGACTTGTTATTATCCCTTTTCATGATGGTAAAGAGTTGATATACTAGACTTAGATTAATTACCTATCCAAATTGTGTAAAGAATGTACTTTGACATTCATCCCATGAGGTGATCAAATTTTTATGTAAATTAAGATACAAATCATATGAATAATCTTAAAAAGTCTACATGCAACATCTTCATGGATAACATTTATTAATCTCAAGGAAAGCTTGAAAGATTTGATATGTTCTTCAACTATCTTCCCACATGAGGGGGAGAAATTAGGTAGGTACTTTTATGAATTCCTTGGTAGGTCATGTTGGTCTCTAGGAATGGTAATGGTAGATCCAATTAATTAGGGTTGAACCATGGGAATATTGATAAGAGGGATGTTCCTTACAGGTGAAGGTATTCAAGCTTTGTATACTTCAAAGATGACATGTATGGGTCTAAGCCTCCTAGAGTTTGACAATGGTTATACCAAAAGGCTAGCTTAGGCCCTAGACCTTGTTAATCTCCTAGGTGTCTCCATAATTATGAGTCCCCTATTTATTTGGAAAGCACACAAGTGTGCCATCTTTCTAGTGCCATCTTTTTCTTTTTCTATTGATGTGGGTTTTATGCACACCTAAAAGTGTTTTAAATGAGGTAACCTATAATATTCTAAGATATCTATGGAACTAGGTTCCAATCTAGGGCACGAGTCATAGGTATGTGGTTAGAACAACCAAGTGGTAGAATAATAGGTTGAGCCTATGGGTTGTCAACTAATTTTGTGGGAAAATGTGTGGATTATAATAAAAAGGACAAATCAATAGGTGAGTTGGATAGGCAAAACATTAATCTATGGTGGATAGATCTCAAAAAAACTTCAAAAGAGGTAAGGGTAAGGTAGAAAGAAGGATTCTATGTCTCTCAACAAGAATTTATTAGTCTATCTATTTAGTGGACACGCATATCAAGAACTAGTATTCATTGTTTACAAACTTTGCACACTCATGAATAAACATGGTTGGGAGTCTCAGTCAGATATAGGGTGATTATTGGTGTTAATTAAAGGTTGCTATTTTTAAGTATTTTGTTGCATACATTTATATAAGAGACTATAGCTCAGACAAAGAAGTTACCTAGGGTAGTTATGGCTCATATATAGAGATAATATACCAAATAAGATACTTATACACACCTTAAATTATCAATTCAACTTATACTAATTGTATAAACTAATGAAACGTATCAATCTTTAATAAATATTGCACATCTAAGACTGACATTCATTATCAAAATAGTCAGATTCATCCATAACATTGGCACACATTAGAATTATTGAATCAATACAAATAAAGAAACTTAAAATTCATTAACATTGAAAGGGAAAAAGAAATAATAAACATAGTTTCATGACAATCAAATCCTTGATTTATTCTTGTATTTCATTCAAAAATTTAACCCTTAAAAAAGAGGGATCTACATGTATATATAGATATTGGGGAAGGGGTCACCTCATCCTCTAAGATTATAATACTTCATTTACATCTAAAAGACTATAAGTCTTGGTTACATATCAATGTCTTATGTATATCACATTCATGCAACATGTACATACTACAAGAATAATTTAGTTAATTACAAAATATATATAACTATGACTTAACTATTTAATTATGAACATTACATGAAAAATGTACAAAATTAGCCTTTATCTAAATTGGTTCTTACTTAACTTATCTAAAAACTATCATCCAAACTATATTAGTATTCATAGTTTTTGATGTAGTAACTGGAGTTGCATTTGAAGATGCACCAATGGATTGAACAGTGGTTACCATGGGAATAGTAGTATGAGAAGGTGATGACATGGATGTTATTATTGTAAGAACTATAGGTGAAGTAAATGTAGTGGAAGTAGCAGGTAGCATTTGTTTTCTTACTTTCTTTTTTACATCCATGTCTTGGTAGTGTTTGTATACCTTAACATGTACTCGAATTAGATTCATGTCTAGGAGGTGTGGCCTAGTAACCCTACTATTTTGATCCATCATCTTGTTATTATCTACCTTGGTTTCTCTGAAGCCAACCATGGATACCTCTACATCTATTGCCTTCTTCCTTGTACTCAATTTGGCCTCAATATCTTCTAGGCTCAAACCTTATAGACTTTGCTTGAAGCTATTAGATACTTATTTAATCATTTGGTCAAATGTAGACTTGGTAACCATTTTAATTAAATTATCTCAAATTGTAGTCAACTCCAATCCTATCAAAATGTTCTCAACCTCTTTCTCTTGCTCGACCAACTTATTCACTAACACCTCAAAGGATAAGACCTAGTCTTAGGATTCTTACATTCTTATATATTCTAAATTCAAAGCATTAGATGCCTCTAATGGGGTCATCAAGTCCCAATGCATAAATGCATTATTAAGGGTATATAACACTAATAAATTTAGATATCTATCATCCTCCTTGTGTATTTTGAATAATTTGGTTATATTATCAACATGATGAGCTAAAATGACTCTCAAAGAATGGATAAAATCAATAATTTCATATAATCTAAGAGTTGCATCTTGCACATCTTGATCAATGCCTTGGGGAACCCAAATCACTTATTATTGCTCTTTGAGTGTCTATAACTCTTCTTCAAGCTCTTGTCTAGCCATTTTGGTCCCTTGATGTATGGAAATGATGGATTTTGTATGGGTTTCCATATATGACTTTAAGTCCTAAATATTAGGGGACTAACCCTTTTGTCTATTATGTCTCTTACTTAGGGAGTACACTTCTTCCCTCTCCTCCATGATTAAGGTTTTACTTGAGTTGTCTTAAATTTTGCTCTTGTTCACCCTCTATATTGATGATGTGGCTTTATCAAATAATGAGCTCACCATTTGTAATTTTATTATCTTCAGATTGGGCCTCTCAAAGGTTGAGGCTCCTAATTCCTTAGCCCAATATGGAAGAGTGAGCTTTGAGGTATTTGAGGGATAAGCTTCCACTTGTGGATGTTCTTCAGGTTCTTGATTAGTTTGTGTGGAAGGATTGGGCATTGTTATCCATATGATCTTTGACTAGTCCATGTTTCCATACTATGGCATAAGATGGATAAAAAAATATTGGCTACCTCTTGGGTGACCTCTTGGGGGTAACCATTATAGTTATGGTGGTTAGATTGGAAGAAGGAAAGGGTGAACCCAATTGGGTAGAAGGAGATGTAGTTGAAGTGATAGATTGGGTAATGGCTAGAATGGATAAAGCTAATGTTGATGGGGTGGACATTAATGGAATGAAAACCAAAGGGATGTAAACTATAGTAGTAGAGGGAAGAGTAGGTGTAGTGGTTGTGGTTAGGTTCATAGATGGGTGCATAAAAATTAAACCTAAAGAGAGTGCCTATTAAGGAATGAATATGGAAACCATAGGGTCAGAGGTGATAAAAATTAGAGGCAAAGACATCAAAGGGGAAAACCCTAAATGAGATGTGATCAAGGGAGCCTTACCAAATGGCTCACCTATGATAGGTTCCTTAGCCTTGAGTAATTATATGCTTGATATCTTTTCCTTCTTTAGATCTTCCTCATCCACCTCTTGTGTTGGAGGGGTCTCTAGTATGTCTCCCTTAGGCTTCCTTTGTTAGGTCTTAGTTTTTCTTCCTGCCTATGAGATTACTTCCTATGATGGAAGAGAGGGGGGAATAATGCTAGGAATGGGGGCTAAGGAAGCCATTATTTCCTCTTCATTAGAGTATTATAATCATATAATCCCATCTTATTACTTTTATGCACTACCTTATACTTGAGTTATCTCCTCAATCATCTCTTATTTAACCTATATCAATTTAACTATGGAAGCTTAAAACAAGATCACTAGTTCCTCGAAGTAGGAAGTTGTTCTTCCTCAGCTTGTTATTTTTGTTCTCCAATGAGTGGTGCCTCATATACCAACTATTGTTAGTCCTAAGGCTAGCCTTGAGCTATTTAGGTATGGTCCCTCTTCTTTTGGTTGTTGTGATTTCCTACCACTCCAAAAATATAAAGATATCCATCCTCTAAAAGGTGGAATTTTGAACTTAACCAAGTGTTAGAGATGGTTCTACTTGAATCACTCTCAGTAAGTCCTCACTTAGTTTTGCAGTTGTGTCCCTTTCTTTGACCTCCCCATCATCCTTGGCATTGAAAAAGAGAAAATCATGATCCACTAGCTCATGCTTGTAGGAAAGGCCAAGGGTATGAATTTTCTTTTGGACCTTGACATAAGGATACCAGTATTTATAAGGTAGGTAGGCAATGCATATGCCTTTATGGCATTGCCAACCTCCTTGAACTATCTACAAATTGTATATTCTATTTTCCCAATGGTGATGTGGGATCCCTAAAATGTGGCCTTATTATTTCTAGTCAACTCTTCATCAATTCTATTCCAATTTTGATTTTCTATTTACTACTCAACTAACTTGTCTAAAATGAATATTGGGAGTTGAAAAGGATCTACCTTATGGCCTACCACCATTATGACTGTGTAGTCTAGATAAATCTAGTAGCCTCCTACATTGTTATCAAGTGTTTGATCTATGCTGGTTGGAATTAGATTGAGATAAAAACTTAAGGGTAAAGGTCCTCAATGATCTTATTTATATTCCTCACATATGATTATATGTGCACAAAATTTTAGTAGTCATAAATCTTGTTCTTGATGGCTTCAGTGTTGGGATCCCACATGACTCCATTGTGTCTATACACAACCCCATAAAAACCTCTAGAATATAGGACATCATATAGAATTTTCCACCTAGTGGCCACTTATATTTATGTAGGGTTTTCTCTTAGAGGCATGTACTGATGATTTCCCCCAAAGCCTTGGTACACTCTGATGTAGTCATAAGGTCCAATAGGGGAACCCACTCTAGGTTTATGAAATATATACTAGCTTGTATAAAAAATATGTTCAATAGTGCCATCCCCACATAGATTCCCATTCTAAAATGGCTAATGGGGATGGGTATCTTGACATGTTCCTTCAAAGTGAAACTTTCCCTAGGGAGAAGCCACCTTGATAGAGCTCACTTTGGATTGTTGGCATTCTTCCATGTGATGATTGTGTGTAAATAAAAAGTAACATCCACAATGGGTGAGATCAAAAACCTATTAAATGCTTCTCCTAAAATATATGTGATAATAGTGTTTTGTCTACATAATGAAGATATCATCCATCTATTATTATCCCTTCAAAAAAGAGGCCCCATAGTAGATCAAGGTATGGTATCACCTCCAACTTTAAGATTATGTAGTGTAGGTCTTGACATTTGAAATGGAGTAAGTCCTTCACCAATTGCTTATCTTCAACTATAATATATTCTTTAAGTGTAAATGAATCTACATTCTCCACTATTTCCCATAATGTTGAGTAATTTGGATATCATCCATAGAATATAGTAGCTTCAAAAATAGTGTCCAAATACTCTATAGAATCCTTGATTGAGAACCTAGATGGTTTTGGGGATCCTTTATAAAACCTAGATGATGATGCCATGGTGGTTCTATTGAGTACTAGTATGATCTAAGATCTTAATAATGGTGTATGTTACTGAATTAAATCTTGCATACTATAAATTTATTGTGATAGCATTTAGGGATTTTGGGATTGCTTGAGGCTAAATTTTACTTGAGCTCAAATATGGAATGACATGAAATTAGTTGGGAGCTCATTATAAATAGATATTCTACATTGATTTCTAGTTTGTGTACCATTACTCATTAACATTAATGAGATCATCACCTTAATTCAATTTGAATTCAACCAACCTATCTTAGTGTACATGCCACATGGGATGACTTATCATTTGGGTAGCCACCATGTAACCTTTATTATTTTGAAATGTATCATTACATAGCCTAGTCAAAGGCAGTCAACCTTTACCTTCAGGCTAAAATAATCCAAAGCATAAAATGTTATTGTAAAATTATGCTATCAAAGTTACCAAAATAAAATTTTCTGAAGCAAAGTTTACAAAATGAAAGTTTCTATCATAAAAGCCTTCAGTGAGAATATTTTTGAAGAGAATCTTTCCACAACAAACCTTCTGATGAAATTTTCTAAAATGAAAGTTTCCAAAAAAAATCTTCAATGAGAATCTTCCCTAAATAATTCTATCACCATAATCCTTCCAAAATGAAAGTTCCTAAAGAATAAGTCTCTAATAAATAAAAATTTGAAGAGAAAAGACCATGAATAAAGATGATGATGAAAACCTATTGAATTAATTATTGCCAAAAAGAAATTCATAAATGAAATTGCTGACATAAAGCCATCAATGAGAAAGTTTCTGGATAGATTCTTTCCAAAGTGAATGTTTCCAAATCATATGTTTGCAAAGTGAAGTTGCTAATGAGAAAATTTCCTCAGATAATCTTTTTTAATTAAAGCTTCCAAAGAAAAAAACTTACTAAAGATTGAATACTCTAAAATAAAACCATTTAAATTCATATCATGCAAAGCCATTATTTCCATATTTTAATTAATATGTTAGTTTGAACAAGTAATTATAAATAAAAAATTATACCACAACATGATTCAACATTAAAATCACCAAATTTATAGATAATATAAGTATCTTAACTATCAAAATTCATAGGTACCCCTCCAAGTATTCATTATTTCCAAAATATAAAGGTGGTCCCCATTTTTTAAATAAAAATATAGAGTGGGGTGTGTTGAATACAATAGAGTCACTTCATTAATTCCTAGTTCACTCCCACTCTTGTTTTGATCACTTCCCATGCTTCAGATGTTTAAATTTCATTTAACCAACATTTAAAATCACCTTTTCAAGTTCCATGCTTTTCCTACAAGTATCTTAGTTTTAGATGAATTTTAGATCCAAAAGTTTGTATTTAATTTTGGTATTCAAATCATTTTATATCCACATCCTAATTTTCATTGCTTTTTATCTCCATCCTTTATTTTTTTCATGCTAGACTACATAATTATAGAGAAAGGAAGTCATTAAATTAGCAACCAGTTTATTGTAATCAGTGTACCAGCAAACCGTAGTCAGTTTCTATCTTGTTTGGAGTTGTGTCCTTTTTCATTCTAGATTTTTATACTATTATTTTCTATCACCTTAGATAGAGAGTTACTATAATATTTTTTTAGTTGAGGAGCTAGCATGTTGATGACTAAATTACATGAAATACATTTCTTGCTTCTAGTTAGTCTCACCTTGAATAGATTGGGGGTTTCTAGTTTTAGTTTTGTTTATTTACTCATTAGATTAGATAATTTTACATTATTTCCATTCATTAAAATAAATTTCATTTCAAAAAGGAAATATATGGGAAAATAAATATCTCTTTCTCTCCTTCTCTTGTATTAATAATAGTTGGTTTATTTATATGTTTGAATACACATCATAGCTCTCTTGAAAGCACATACTTATGAATTATATAATTAGTTAAATATTTGAAAATAAAATGATAATTTTTAATCTTTTGAAATAAAATCATTTCAGCTTTGAAAGTAGCTTTTGGTCATAGATAATCAAATACACAAGTATGTATAAACCCTAGAATAACCTAGGCAAATAAAAGGATTTATCTTAGTATTGATTTTATTTATTCACATAAGATAAGAATGTTGTTTTTAGCTCTAAAAATCATAAAATCATAGCTTATAAATTTACTTTTACTTCATATCAAATGTTTCAAACTCAGTGTGCATTCATCCAAAATACTAATAACTAGTTTTAGTTTGCATATATAAAGGAATCTCTAGATACTTGGTCGTCTTACTTTTTAGGATATAAATATGATATTTTACTTAATTAAATCTTATAAAAACCTTTTTTTATAATATATTCATTCATTCATAATATTAAAATACAAAAAAAAAAGTTCATTTAGGTTGCATCTAAAAAGGCAAAAAAACAACATTTACATTTTTAGGCTAAATTTTCTTTTTCTTTTCTTACCATTACATGTATGTAAAAATTAATATAAATGTTCAACCAAAAATAATATCTTGTATCTATCTATTTCAATTTAGTTACATTTATTCATTACTCTTAAATTTCAGTCTTTTATTTCCTACAAGTAGTTTAGCTTACTCTCTTTAAGTTAAAACCTTGAGAAAACTCAAAAAAACAAACAAGTAATCAAAGCCTTGTCCAAATAAGCATGCACATCCTAAAATATTGATTATTTTATGAAAAAAGTATCATCACATACCAACTTCAAAATAATCTATTACAATTATACATTACATTACCTTACCTCTTGGATGACTCTCCCAAAGTGTCCTTATCTCCATAGAGTAGGGCTT
The DNA here is from genome assembly GCA_037957365.1 of Torreya grandis. Taxonomy (NCBI): domain Eukaryota; kingdom Viridiplantae; phylum Streptophyta; class Pinopsida; order Cupressales; family Taxaceae; genus Torreya; species Torreya grandis. The sequence continues at coordinate 139,087 of JARHVA010009757.1, forward strand.
TTCCCTAGAGTTAGATCCCTAGGTCTTGACACCAACATTCAATCTAACATTAGAACTGATCTTAATAGAGAAGTTTTCCATTCTACACCTATCCAAAACCTCATTCTAGACTCTCTCAATGCTCTATAATAAAAATAGAATATCCATGATCCACCTATCATTGTCCTTCCCTAAAAATGAGGTCATCAATATAATGTCATTATATCCTAGTCACCCTCATCCCTTTTTTATTTTCTCCTCAAGACTAGCCTCTTTGTATATCATTAAATTTTATATGACACTAATAGGGTATAGTTATCCTAATAGAATCAACCATATCCCATGAGTCATTTAGCCAGATCATTCTCAGTTTGACATTCCTAATATCAATTAAGAGCTTTTTCTCCTTGTCATTACCAATACCGAGGGACCTTGGAGTTTTGTTTCCACCTAATTAGATGCTCTCAATGAGAATCATGACATAGTGAAACTCATTTTGTATTTACTTTAACATCCTTTATCACCCATCATTTTAAACCACATTCCACCAAATAATCAACCCAATCCTTAGTTAAACCTACATCCATCAATTACATTGGTTGTCTCAAATAGACATCAATAATTTGAATCACAAGATAGTGTGTGCTTTCCATGTGCATACAAATTGGTGGCCCTAATATGAAGGTGTTTTCCTTTTGTGTTTTCATATTTTTATTACCTTATTTATATTTTTCTCTATCCCTCTACCTTTTCCTTTTTTGTGGGTATCCATATACCCCCTCAATATGTCTGGTCGAGATAACTTTGATAAAATTATGGATATTGACAATTATATAAGAACATTTCAACACCAAGATGAATTTTCTATCTTTAGATGAAATGCTAATAACCCCACACACAATGTGGATATGAATTATAAAATCCAACATTTAAACTCCCATACTAAATCAGGAGTGGTTATCCATGATGTGCAAGATCCATTAGAAACTAGTAGAAACCATTCTAAATATAAAAATATGACCCTCATTATTGGTAGTGGTTTTAGTCACCATGTGGCAGTCAGGCCTTATATTATCTTACAAAACATTAATGTAGAAATTACCTTAAAATTTAATCACTAAATTTAAAGGATATGTTATTTTGAAGATGGGTTAAATAGGCTTCAAATGCCTCAAAATCCTCTTGCTCCCATCTAAAATTCTCCTACAACTCTTGAGAAAAATATGATGACCCCACCTGAGTCATCAAACCCTAATAAAATAGCTATGAAATACTAACCAATCTTGCTTGAGCATCTAACCAAGGAGGTCATTCAAAAAAACACTCATTCATCCTCAAATTTGGTGAGTCATATTTGAGATTTGGATAACTACCAAACTTTTCCCAATCAGGTATATCCTCCTCCTAGTTCCATACCTACACTAATTTACTAGGTACCCCAATATCACATTAGTCATATCCCAATCAAACATGTCCAAATATAAAATCTAGGAGACACTCTTATGCATGGGGTGCCTAAACATATTTCACCCAACCCTATTATGATATACCAAGCTCCTATCCAAACTCTTTTAGGAGACACTTATTCCCACCTCTATCCTAACAATGTGGTAAATAATTAGATGTCACCTTACATCCCCTTAACTAATGTGGTGAAAAACTAACTAAAAATTTAAGTTCCTCTTACATATGTGGTAACCAACCAACCACCATAGTATAACTCTTCTAATTACATATCATTTAACCAACCACATACATATAACCCTCTAGTTTAACCAACACATCCCATTTATTCTAACGAATTAACTCCATACTTCTAGATGTTTTCTAAATCCACTCAACTAAACAAATATTTTCTATCCTATTCTAAATTGTCTTAAAAAACACCCTCTTTTCCCCTATTGTTTATGTATTTAACCCCTATCTAACCCAACCCCTTTACATTTATCCCATCACACCTTATATAGACTTCAACATCATGGGGATGTATGCTAAATTATTGAAATAGCCCCTCAATCAAACTATGAGGAATTATCCTATTACATCCCTTACTAGAAGTCCTCAAGTTTGAAGGGGAGGGATATCTCAACATGCACTTCAAGACTTATGCCATGGCCATCAAAAAAATCTTACCTTAAGATGGGGTTGTATAGACTTATCAAAAAACTCTTATCACACCTTATATATACTTCAACATCATGGGGATGTATGTTGAATTATTGAAATAACCCTTAAATAAAATTATGAGGAATTATCCTACCACATCCCTTACTAGAAATTCCCAAGTTTAAAGGGGAGAGAGATCTCAATGTGTACTTTAAGGCTTATACCGTAGCCATCAGAAAATTCTTACCTTAAGATGGGGTTGTGAATTTTTTTACCAAAACCCTAGAGGGTATTGCTCTTGACTAGTATTACCCCCTCCCTAAGGATTCCATCCACTCTTTTTGATAACATATGGCTGAATTTGTAAAATCCTTCAATATGAACAAGCTTATAAAGACTATAATTTGAGAGTTTCTTCATACCAAACAAGAAAATAATGAATCAATTGCATATTTAATTATGAGATGGAAGCAATTTATATATTGAACTTCTAATGCACCTAATATAGATAAAAGGGAATTATGTGATTTTTTATTCCATTCCCTTAATAAGGAGATGAGGGAAAATGTGTAAAAAATACCTATTGATATTATGAAGAAACTCTCAAGAGCATTTTATGAATTGACTAGGAAACTATTGATAATGGCCTCCAGACTTATGGGACTAATGGAAATATTATTACCCCTAACCAAAATAATAGGGGTATCGAAAATGTAAACCATAAAATTTTAACAACCAAGGTCCCAAAATCCTTAACTAAAAGATAAATTCCACCATAGACAATGTGACTAACCATAATAAGAAACCAAACCTCACAAACAATAAACAACAACAACCCATGAATAAAAATGGAAATAATAATAATAATAATAGTAGTAATAATAATAATAATAATAATAATAATAATAATAATAATAATAATAATAATAATAATAATAATAATAATAATAATAATAATAATAATAATAATAATAATAATGGTATGAGGAACTAGAATACCCCACTAAAGTTCATGTAAATCACCCTCTACATTAAAACATGCATTGCCAAAACTAAAACCAAAACCAAAACTAGTTATAGGGTGTTGACCATTTCCTACAATTTCAAAACCAACCCTTTTATCAATATAATAACTAACAAGGGTTTGGTCAGTAAGATAAAAAAAGAGGCCTATGGACTATGACCCCAATGTTTAATACCTATTCCATCATGTGTTTGGGAAAAAAATTCACTCATGTTGGGAGTACAAGTTCATTAAAAGACTCCTAGAGGAATAAAGACAAAGTTTTGTTGACATTTTCTTAGGGAACACTAATACAAACCCTTAGACCTAGTTCAACATTACTATAACCCCTAAAAACCAAACATCCATATCTACCAAAACCCCTTCCCAAACCATCAAGGTTGAGTTACCCATAACCAACCACAAGTGCTCATAAAATCAACCCATTCAACACAACCAACATGCACTCATGATGTTGAGGATTCAAATTCTAACACAACCAACCTTAATGCCACACCTTAATTAGGGGTATAAGAGAAGGTCATAATGATCATAGTTATGGAGTTAGACATAAAAGAAGAAATTTACATTATCACTTGTATAATGGAATATAATCCCATAAATCCCCACCCTTCCAACATCTTAGAGGGTGATGTTACTCCTAGAAATATGCGAAACTATGATTTGGTTACAAACCTTATGAAGATGTTCTCCCACATATGGTTTCTTGATTTAATCAATAACTCATCCACTCACTATTTGAAAAATTTTAATGCCCTAGGGTTGGGAAATTTAGCCAATGTTACTTCCCTACATCAAGCCCAGATCAACCACATTAATCTTAACGTGTTTCCACTTGGGTATAATTTGATAGATGATGGATATTTGTTTGATCTTGAAAGTCTCCCTCTCAATTTTTATATGCCTAGGAAAGGGGATCCAACTTTTTTTGGTAGTATGTATCTATCATAATTACATTAAGAGAGCCATGGCTGATGATGAGGTAATAATAAACATAGGCCTATTTTAATTTATCTATACACTTGAATAAATATATAAATCAATTTTTCAATAGCACACAATACTCTCTAAGGTTATGATATCCTCAAATCAACCTCCATTGGAACCATCATGCTTCTTGTTACTCTAGGTCCCAACATGGTGTTGACAGAATTCTGTCATAAATAAAGACACCAATTATAACATGATCTTAGGTATACCTTGGATCCATAGGATGAACGCCATCCATTCAACCCTTTTTTGATAAATAAGGTTCCTAAATTTTGGTAAGGTTTTTTTTATCTCAAGGGGATCCTAAACCCTTTGAAATTATTCAAATTATCATGCATAAACAACCAAGGTTATACATCAACTACCATTTTCCCACTAATGACATAAGTAAATCCCCACATCTGGTTGAGGTTAAGGTACTCCTAAACCCAACATGGTTGTTTTTAAAAAAATGTGGAAATTCCCAAAGCCCTACCAAAAGATAAACTCAAATAAAAGGAGGTTGTGATAACATAAAACACAAGTGGAAAAAACCTTACAACAACACCAATCATCTCAAATATGTCTACGACTGGGATTATTGATATCTTAGAAAAGAACATGCCACTTGTTGTCTCTTTTGATCCATAGGGAGTAGTAACTTATCACCTATCTAAATTTAAATACAAAGAAACCCAAGAAGGGTTAGCTAATATACTTGATATTAATCATGGTTGAAATATAATAGGATCATGAAGCTCTCCTTAGTTATGATGACAATTATTCCTTCACACATGATTAGTGAAACCTTCATTATGATGGGGAAAAATGTTATTTTGGAACAAAAAGAGTTATCTTGATCTCTCTATAAGGGAGGTCCTACCTTTTATTTTTAAACTTGAGTTTGAGTGCACCAAAAATGGGGTTGATTATGAATATTTATTTATTGATATGCTCATTACTAAATGGTTAGGAATTCAGAACTTGAAAATCTAAGGTGATTCACAACTATTAACCAATAAAGTATTAGAAATATATCAAACTAAATTTGAACACCTTCAAATTTATAAGGCCATTATGTGATAAGTCACAATGATTTTTAATTTCATTTATATAGAAGTTATGTTGAGGGAAAGCAACCAAGTTACTAATTCTAGGTCTACTTCCTCTTCTCATTTTGGCCCCCACCCAACCATACTTGAGTTAGATTTTATGGTGTTTATTAGAAGAGAGAGAATCATGAAGAAAGTGTATAATGACCAAACCCTTACTTGTATAAGGAGGGATACTAGCCTGTTAATCCTTGACCTAGCTAAAAAAGATGAATCTATATTAGAGTTCCTTCATACTTATAATGACCTCCCATATTTTCACTATAAAAGAGGTTTTTATCTCACTTGATATCCTATTTATTTCCTTGGGAGTGATTATTATGATTCCTACTATAAGGTTGAAGATTATTTATCTTTTGACAATGATCTTGATGTTTTTAACATGAAAGGTGAGGATGTTGACCTCTTAATGGCTCCTAATGAATTTGAAGATAGAAATTACTCTCTCATTGAAGATATTATTGATATAAACATAAGGACTAATGTATTCCATAGGGTACTCAAGCTTAAGGATTAAATTTTGTCACAAGAAGTAAAATACAACAAGAAGCTACTCATTGAGTTTTTGAAGGCTTTTTCCTTCTCCTATGTGGATATGGTAGGCATCAAACCTACACTATTTGTCCGTAATATAGTCATGATGCTTTAAACAAATCCCATAAAATAAAATATTAGGCCAATCAAGCTAAAAATTCCATTAATGGTGAGTTAAGAGGTCATTAAACTACTCAAGGTGGGGTTCATAAAGCTCATGGATTATTATATATAGATGTTCAACATCATCCTCATTCTCAATAAGAATAGTGAAATTATGATATGTATTGACTTTTATGATATTAGAAAAGCATGTAATAAAGATGATTTTCCTCTTATGTCCATTGACATTAAATTTAATGCTATAATGGGTTATGAGTTGATATCCATTATGGATGGATTCTTTGGCTATAACCAAATCTACATCTCTAATGAATATCAAAGCAAAATCTCATTCACTATACCATGGGGAAGCTTCTGTTATGTAGTCATACCTTTTGGCCTTAAAAATACTATGGAAACATATTAAAGGGCCATGAACCATATTTTCCATGATCTTATTCATAATATAGTATAGGTATATGTAGATGATCTTATAGGGAAGGTAAAACAAAGGATTGACCATGCATTAGTGTTACACATTATCCTCACATGTTTAATCAATTATGACATCACTCTATCTTGAGAAGTGTTCATTTGGAGTCACAAGTGAAACAATCCTCACCTACATTATCTCCTAGTATGTGATTGATATTGATCTAGACAAAATTCATGTAATTTTAGACATGTTCACTATCACTAATAAGTCAAGGATTATATAATTCATGGATAAGTTGGGGGCCATTAAATAATTCACACTAGACCTCACATATACAATTAATCCAATTAATAATCTACTAAATAAAATGAATGGAATGAATTAGAAGATTGATTATCAAGATGCATTCAAAGTAGTAAAGTGATTCCTTATGTCTCCTCTAAAGCTCATGGCACCCAACTATGACAAGCCCATTATACTTTGTATGAGGTGAATAAAGGTATCTCTCACATAGATGTTGTGCATATAGGATGATTATGGCAAGGAGAATTCCATATATTTCATTAACCACACTCTTATGAATTATGAAACACACTACACACAAGCTAAGAAAGAGTGCTTGGCTATTTTTTCCACAACCGAACAACTATGAAACTATATTATTCATAAATAAACAAGGGTAATAGTAAGGGATCAATCCCTATGAACTATCCTAACCCAACTATACCTATCATAAAAGGTTTGATGTCTTATCATGTTAATGAAAAAATTCAAACTTACTTATGTCAACCAAAAGCCCATCAAGAGACAAGTCATTGTTGATTGGTTGGAAGACTCATCTAGTAAGGTAGGTGATATCATGGATACCAATTACCCTAACAAGTTAATATTCCATATAGATAATCCCACCATTGTTTCCTTCCCTTGGTATGATGATATTATCAACTAAATGATTTAATGAATCTATCTTGAGGGTGCCAACTCATAATAGAGGCAGTGCCTCTGAATCTTTGGATTGAATTATGTTATCCTAGACATAGTTCTTTATTTTAAATCCTTTGACATAATGTTACTAAGGTGTGTCAATTAAGAAAAATCAAAGAAGCTCTTTTTTAAATTATCAAAAAGATATTTACAATTGGAATTTCATTGGCCACACAATTATTTAAAAAACTAAAAGAATGGGATACTTTTGGCCTATCCTCAAGCATGACATCATTGAATATGCACACAAATGTGAGAAATGTCAACACTTTTCTCATAAATTTAAATTTCTAATTTAGGTTTGTAACACATCATTAATTAATGACCATTTTCCATTTAGGGCCTTGATTTAATAAAAAATATTTCTTGCACTTCTTTATATGACCATCAAGTATTTCACCAAGTGGGTGGAGGTTATGCCTCTTATGATGGTTACAGGATTAGTCATTTACAAATTCATCTTAAATCAAATCATTTTTTGTTTAGAATCACATAGGTCATTGTCATAAATAATGGGTTTCCTTTTAATAATCTTGAGGTACGTGAATTATGCAAGAAAAATTCCATCTCTCATGACATTGCCTCCTTATACTATCTACAAGCTAATAGCCAAACCAAGCCTCACAATAAAACTTTGAAGTAAAGTTTGGTCAAAATATTTAAAGCTTATAGATAACATTATCACTTATAGCTCTATCCAACACTTTGGGCCTACATAACAATCATTAAAACACCAATGGGGGTAACTCCATATTCCATTATGTTTTTGGTTAGAAGCCATTCTACCCTTATAAGTAGAAATAACTAGCCTTCACATTTTTATATAGGATATACTTGATCATGAAGAATATAAAAATGCATGACTAGTTGAACTAAAAACCTTATATGAACATTTACTCGATGTAGTATAAAACCATAATACTTATGTTGATCACATGGGTAGATAATAAAACAAAAATGTCCATGAGTTCATATATATGTAGGATACCCCTATCCTTAGGATCAATAATTATATTGAAAAAATAAAGGAGAAGATCAAAAGTTCAAACATAATTGGGTAGGCCCTTACCTAGTGACTTATGGTTTTAAAAATGAATCCTATTGTTTATACACTTTGGATGGAAAGGAGTTTGGTGAATTTACAATTGTTTTCACCTTAAATAATTCTACATATAGTCATTACATTTCAATTTTACCTTATTGCATTGTATTTTCCATTTTTTACATTTTGGCTTACATATCAAATGTCATGATTGGTGTTTATTTAGTTGTCAGTGCATATAACACAAACTTTCAAAATGTAATTTATCATTTCATTTTATCTTTTCATATCACCTTATTATCCTATATCAATTCTTTCCTTAGTTCTTATGAGTAGAGTATACCTGCCTTTCCCACATATTATTGTAAATCATAGAAAATATTAGTCTATAACCTAGTCTAGATGCTTGTCCATGGAAAAATATCCTCTTATGGTTCCATTTAAGCAGAAAACAATAAACACTCTAAAAAATAGAGGTAACTTTGATCTCTTATCTCATTATATGATGGTGAGCCCTTGCATATTACTAGAGAGAGAGAGAGAGAGAGAGAGAGAGAGAGAGAGAGAGAGAGAGAGAGAGAGAGAGAGAGAGAGAGAGAGAGAGAGAGAGAGAGAGAGAGAGAGAGAGAGAGAGAGAGAGAGAGAGAGTAATATACTTATATGAAAATAAAAATATTATGTGAAGAAAAAATAAAATTTTACATCTCTCACCCTTATCTTATCTTTAGGGTTGAACACTCACATCTTATTAATTATGTGGGTTTAGCATTGGGTAGATGTTCCCTTACTCGCCTATATCTATTTTTTGGTGATGAGAACATGTGTCTTCATAATCACATGAGATTAAATGTGGGGGTTCATAAAGAAAAGTATCAAAGAAAATGTAGAAGTATCAAATTAGAAAGTGTCCAAGTAAAAAATTATTCAAAAATATTTTTTATATGTATATGTTAAAAAAGGTAACTTTATCCCATTTACTGATTCTATCAGAGCTAGTTATCTCTAGATGAAGCCAAAAATGTTAGTTTTTGTGAGTTTTAATAAGAGGTATATTTTCCCCTTTGCTCGTAAGAATTAGATCACCAATATTTTTCATGTGAAATTTTTATTAATAGGTTTTCATTTTCACCATCTCATATATGTCCTATTCCCCCTTTTCGTTCCTTTGTTGTAACTAAAAGTCATATGTGGTGTAAAAAAAGTAAGTTATCACCTAAAGAATAACTGTTATAGAATTCATAACTCCATACATGTTCATCACATTACATCATTTGCATACATGTTTTCTGACATATATAAGCAATTTATCAAAACATAAAGATACATGGTATATCATCACATGCCTAGTCATATAAATTGTATAAACTAAAAAACATACATGAAAATTAAACTCATAACACATGGATGGAAAGTCACTAAAATAACCCAAAATATCTCATATATATATGAAAATAAATGTCAAGTTTGTACAATTAAATATCTAATACAATCCAACTCCATAGAGGGAAATTGTGTCTCATAATATCAAAAAATTAAAAAAATATAATGGTCCAAGTCTCATATACAATGAATGGTCCTAAGACCATGTCCTCTTCCTATGGGAGGGCCCTAATGCTAAAGAGTGTTATAGGTTATGGCTTTTTAGTTATCTCCTAATAGTTATTCCTTGAGAGGCCATATCCCATCCTATCTGTCAGCTTGAGGAAGCCTAAACCCCTCTGCTAGCTAGGGCATCAGTCAATGCCTGCATCTAAGCCTCTGCCTTGGTAGCTCTCATATCCAAGCTAGAATTCTCCACCCTCAGACTAAAAAGAGTCATAAAATTATGGTACACTATGGAAAATACATAAGTGTGCCTACCTATCTTAATAGGTAATCCAAGATCTATCAATATTTTATCTCTTATCTAATTGGTCTCAAACTAAAAAAGTTGATTAAGGTGTCCTTGATCATGTATCTTTAATCATAAAGGAAAAATATAGACATCAAATTCAGTCAAAGAGATAAATCCACTTAAGTAACCAAACTAAAAAACATCTAAGAATATAAAATACAAAAATAAATATTCTACTTGGATCCTCCTCATGTTCATCAAGATCATATCCATAATAATACTCTTCCTCCTCATCCACCTCCTCATCAACCTTCTCATCTAGATCTATAAACACTAGATCTTCTCTGCCTCCTCCTCGTCAATACTTCTACACTAGATCCTATTATGGACAACATGATGCCCACCCCTTATTAAAGAAGTGGGGGACCCCTCTAAAAAATTTCAACTTATAAGTTTCCCATCGATCTAATATTCTTACTCCTAGTCCCAAACTATGTGTAATCTTGGATCCTTATTTTACCTTGGTCTATTGAGTGCTTCATAATATTTATGATGTGAAAGCGATCACCATTGAGATCCATTCAGTTGCCATGTTTCTATCAATGTTTCCCTTTTATGTTTTAAAGCAAAAGACTCCTCATGCTTATACTTTATTTCACTAACTATTATTTTATATAGTTAAAGGTATGTAGGCCATCTTGGAATGATGTTACCCCAAAGTCCTACTTAGGATTTCATGAAACTTCAATGATAGGTAGGTGGGATTTTAGTTAATTAGGTGATCTTTATTTTAAATTAGTCATTTTCCATGAATCTTTTAGGAGAACCTAGAAAATGTGAAGGTTTCATGTGGAAGCTATCATACCTACCAGTCTCCATGAGGTGTCAATGTTGTTAAAGCCTTGAAAGAGCCTAATAAATGCAAAGGCACTACATGTAAAATATAAAAATTACTAGTCTCTCATGGGTGTCAAAGTTATTAGATCCCTAAGAGAGCCCAAAGAATGAGAAAGTGCCATGTGGAATTTGTTAGACCTACCAGTCTCTTAGGGATGTTAAAGTTGTTAGAGCCTTAGGAGAGCCTCGAAAATGAGAATGTACCACATTAAAGCTATCAAACTTGTCAATCTTCTAGGGGTGTCAAATTTTTTAGAGCCTCAAAAAATCCCAATGAATTATAAGGTGTCAGGTGGAAGCTATCATACCTACCTATCTCCTAGGGATATTAGAATTATCAGAGCCTTGAGACATACCAACAAAGGAGAAGGTGCCATGTGGAAACTATCATACCTACCAAACTCTTAGGGGTGTCAAAAATTTTAGAGCCTTAGGAGAGCCTAGTGAATGAGAAGGTGCCATGTGGAAATTTTTAGACCTACTAGTCTCTCAAGGGTGTCAAAATTATTAGACCCCTAGGAAAGCCTAGTGAATGAAAAGGTGCCACATGTCACTTTCATGAAAAATAATAAAAGGGGGATCAAGAATGATGTGTTGGGCCAAAGAGTAAGTACTATCTAAACTAATATCTAATCATAGTGCACCACATGGTATTAATAAGCACATATATCTAATTTCATTACTTGAATAAATAAAATGAGGATAGTCTAACTATGTTTAGTTGGTATATCCCATAGGTTAGGTACCACATTAAAAAATGGCACGTGGCTCAACTAGGGGGCACCAAAGGTGCTAATTAAGGCTATAGTAGGTGGGTACCTACCACTCTCCTATATTAACTAATATGGGTAACAAGGCTTTGATTAGACAATTGATAAATTTACAATCACCATCACAAAATATAAATCATGGATCTTTTAAAATTTTCTTAGTTAATGATAGATCAAGGAGTGATCAAGTAGGTTATGCCACAAACTCAAATTTGAACTCGTACAGGGTGAGCTACCAAAAATAATTAATGTAAATGATCTTAATAGAGCCCTTTACATCCTAAAATTGATTTAAATTTCCATTAACACATCCAATTCCTAAGAATAATTCTCATAGTTCTTACTCACTCTTTCACTGCTTCTCTTAATCCCAAAACTCAGTGTTAAGAGATCTCTATCTCATAATGGCCATAATATCTTCAAACCCCAAGTCTAATCCTGAGTAATAGGATACCAATTTCTTACCAAAATTGGTGTTGTTAGAGAAATAAAATAAATTATTCAAGGTAATCAAAGACATGCATACATCCACCTCAAAGGATGATAAGAATAAGATTAAGTATCTTGATGATCTCATAGTATGAGGGAGGTATAGATTACATAAGGTTGTATCCAATCCTGAAGTGTTCCCATGCATGAAAAACTTTGATAATTTATTATGAAATTTAAAGTGATTTTAGTGAAAATATTAAGTGGGTGCCTACTACTCCCCCTTGTTGAATATTCTCATTTATTAAAGAGGATATTGTTGAGCATTGTCATTGAGTGTTGAGCTTTAGTATTTAATGTTCTCATTAATGTCAAAGATTATTTTGAAGGTGCATGGTTATTTCATTGATGTTAATATAATGTCATTGATGTCAAAGTCTCTAGTGAAGATACATGGTCAAGAAAGCTCTAAGGTATGTATATGATGAGTTCTTATGCCAGCATAGTGAGTGTTGTTGCAATGATGGGAGAGTATTATTTGAATAATTTTATGAGGTTAGCTTGAGTGATATCATTAAGAATCAACATGAGTGAGTATAGGTCAGTATGTAAAGTATCAATCATATTGTAATGAATTATATAGGCATTTTTATAATGTATGTGCATGTAGTATGATTAAATGAGTAAGATCCAAAGAAGAAACGATGTGATCTGAAGATTTGTGTATGCATTTATGAAGATGATATGAATGAGATATGAAGATGTGAAAGATCTAAAGAATGATTAATAGTATTTGATCATGAGATAATTTATTTAAGTTTGTACATGAGGTGTTGAGGGCCTTATAATTGATTATAAGGTCAGCTCTGAAGATTTATATACGCAACTCTAAAGATGTTATGAAGATCCTAGTCAAGCTTAAAAGATCTATAAGAAGATTTGAAGATGATCTATTGAAGCTCTAACGAAGAGTGAGTTTATGAGTTTTATTAAACATACAAAAGAGGCATTATAACATAGAAGAGTTCTAAGGTGAAGCCTATAGGGTTGCTAGAAGGTCAAATTCAAGGCCTAATAAGACTTACAGGTCAAGGCTTATAAATCAAAAGAGAGATGCTAGCCATATGAGGTATCTGGATCAATTTACATGACATGGGTGATCAATTTATCATTGAAAAAGTTAAGTCAAGTTTTCTTAAGTATATGCATAAATTTTTAGGTCAAGGTTTACAAGAAAAGGCTTGAAAAGTGTTTCAAGGTTTCTCAAGTGCATATAATGAAGAGTAGTCTAATTGAGAAGGTTTTCCAAGTGTTTATTGGCATGTAAAACATATGAATGAGGATATAAGTTGTTCATGGTATATTAGGAATGGTTAGAGATCAAATTTACAATTATTGGTTTTTGGAAAGAAGAGCTAAGTTTTATGAATGATCATTAAGACTAAAAGATGGTCTAAACCCTCATAAAACCCTAATAATGACATGATGTTGAAGATATTATTATAAAGAGATTATAATGGTTTTATATGGTTATTTAAGTTATTATAGGTTGATTTCAACTCTCTCAATCACCTCTATGTGTGATTGGTTTCTTAGGTGAGTGAGCAAACCCAATAGGAAAGTGTTTGTCTTTCAGAGATTTGTTGTAGCAAGCAGAGTTGACAGAGTCAAAATTGCTAAGTGGATGAAATTAAAAGTGTGAAAATTTTAGTTATTTTTAATGAAGGTTTTTAGATATGTTATATATCTAAGGTGTGAAAATTTGGTGATCCAAATTGGCTAGTCACTATAGACCAAGTGGTGTAGATAGTAAGAAAATTAGGCAAAAATAAGAAGATGATTCCTAATGTGTTTTCATGTAAAGATGATGGACTGAATTACATGATTGAGTTATTTTGGAATTTAATAATCTATCCATGATTTTTATAATCTTGGAAGTTAGTATATTAGGTTGGATCATTGAAGCCAAAATGGCTTATCTCGCTAGGTAGAGTCTGTGAGAGAGAAGGTCAATAAATTAGTCTATAAGACCAATAGTTTTCATTATAGATCATGATATGATTAGTTGAGGTTGTTTTTAGGATTATATAAAATATTTTTAATTCATTGAAATCCATTTAATATATCCAATCATGTGTCATATGTTCATGTTTCCTTAATCGTGTTTTGAAGTTAGTTAGAAGTTATGAGTGAGCATCTTGTAGAGAAGATGTTGAGCTTATTTAGCTTGATTTGAAGCATATGATTAAGTTTTTGATGACCCTAATGTCATGATTTTTATAAATATGTGATTTATTTCCATTTTTTTGGTCAAAATTGAGTTTATGCCTCAGTTGTTCAAGATAGATTTTATGTGTATGAACATGCCTTTTATGAACAGTAATTTGAGAAAGGGTTCAAGTGGTGGCTGGACCTAAAAGGTGTTTTGGATATAAAGTAAAGTTGGACAATGTATATTATAGTTGAATATAAGGTTTTCATACTATATGAGGTATTTTAATATTCTTTAATAAAAATCAAAGGGTAATGTGTTGTTAAGAAGACCTATTAGGTCTTCTTAAAGCTTAAAAGAGTAAGGGCTAATTGATGTATGGATGACCTAATGTATTTATTGATTCATGATTAAGTCATGTTATTTTATATTATAATACATATTCATTTTAAACCTAAGAGATTTGATGTATGGCAAAGTAAGAAAGATATGATCAAGTGACTTGTCTAAAAACAAGGCAATTTAGGCCTATTTGGTGTGCTTAGAGGATGATAAGAGAGAGTAAAGATAACAAGAGAATGATATAGATAATTGGTGAGTATAATGAGGTAATTAAGACAATTAGATAGATGTCATGATTATATAATATATGTTTTATATGAGAGGATAAATGTCAAAAGACCTAATCAAGCCATGGAGAGGGATAGTTGAGCGAAGATGGATAGAATCCAATTTTGAGAGGGATAAAGTGGTTAAAGAGATGAAAGATAATATCATCATATATATTATGAAAAATATTTTTTTATAAATCTGATCAAGTAATTATGTGTTTGAGTTGGTGCTAAGTTATATAGGGAGTTGGTGCCTCCTTACAAGTGGGTTCTTGCTAAAGCCTAGTTGAGTTAGTGCTAAGCTAGTTGGGGTTCGTGATCCATGTGAAGTGGGTGATTCAATAAATTTTGATGTTTATATTATAATAATATATTATATTTTATTCATTAGTGGGTTTTATTCCCTTTAAATGTTTCCCATGGATATGTTGTGTTCATATGTTTCATTATTTTATGATTTTATGCTTATGCTTGCTTAGATGAACATGCTTGTTAGAATGGTTCATATATGATTAAGTGGAATTAAATGAATTTTTTTTAATATTGATTCACTCCCCCTATTTATTCATTTATCTTCTAATAATTGGTATCATATCCTAGTTATTTAAAGTAGGTTTAAAAACCTAAAAGAGATCTTAAGAGGCAATACGACTAATCAAAAGCTCAAGGTGGTTTCTCTACTAGTAAGGCTCCATTGTTCAATAAATATAACTATGCCTTTTGGAGTGTCAAAATGAAGATATATCTAATGCCACAAGGACATGATATTTGGAATTTAATTATGGATGGTTATATTGCACCTCCAATTCTATAAATAGATATAACAGGTAAGAAGGCTAATGAAAATAACTCTAAAGCAATGAATGCCATTATGTGTGTCCTATAAAAGGCAGAGCTTATAAATTTAATGCATTTTGAATCAGCCAAATATATATG
This sequence comes from Torreya grandis, assembly GCA_037957365.1. Lineage (NCBI taxonomy): Eukaryota > Viridiplantae > Streptophyta > Pinopsida > Cupressales > Taxaceae > Torreya > Torreya grandis. The sequence goes on from JARHVA010009757.1 coordinate 155,064, forward strand.
GGAAAAAATGAATACCACCCATGAAAGAAACACCAAGGTGAAGCTATCCAAGTTATAGACCCACAAGAGATAGTTTGAAATCCTAAAGATGAAAACATTGCATCCTATTTGTTGAGGGTTGATGAAGTCAATATAATTAGAGGATTGGGAGAATAAGTGAAAGAATATAATATTGTCCAAAATGTTTTGACATCATCAACTCTTAAGTTTGACTCTAATGTATCTACATTAGAAGAGATGCAATATTTGAAAAAGCTAGAGATGGATGGGATTCATGGTGTCTTGACTACCTATGAGATGAGAAAAAATGAAGGAAGACCTCTCAAGAAGGATGCAACATTCAAAGTTGAAAATAATTCAAATGCCGAGAAGGTAAAAGATGGTGTATGTTCATATATTGATAATGATGAACTCATAGCTATGTTTTCTATAAAGTTAAGGTTTGGCTCAGGTAAATACAAGGTTAAGTTACCCTTCAAATGTTTTAGTTGTGGTAAGATTGGTTACTTTGCAACCAAGTGTCCTAACAAGGACAAATCTAAGGATAATTAAGAACATGATTAACACCATGGAGATGATAGAAAGGCCTATAAGTGTGGCAATAACAAAAGAGACTTCAAAGATAATGAAGGAAGAAAATGATCATTCAAAAATAAGAAGAGTTTATATACCAAAGAAGACATCTCATTTGATGTAAGTGATTCAAACACATCTGACAATGATGATGGTGGTAATGAATCTATACATGCCAATAGTAAAACGTTATTCATAGGCAGAGAATCAGATATTGAGGTTTGTTCAAATTAGAAAGGCCTTATAGTTGATGTAGAATCATATAAAGAAGTATACTATGATAGTGAAAAAAGCTGAAGTGGATCTTAAAGTTGAGCTCATGAGTGTACTAGAAGAGTTGAAGCTTGTGAAGAAGAAGAACAAGAAACTAAAGTCATTAGTTTAGTATTATGAAGAGTATATCAGTTTATGTGAGGAAAGGATAAGCAAAACTTCTGAGTATGAAGAGATCATCCAACAAGTAGAAAACTAGATGGAGAATGTGACATCAAGCCCAAAGGCTAAATAAGAAGAATGCATTAGGTATGAAATTGTAGTAGAATCCATAAAATTTGAGTTGGATCAAAAATCTAGAAAAGTGAAGAGATTTGTGAAATTTAAAAAGAGCACTGAGACTCTAGATGATTTCTTGAGTAGTCAAAAGCCTACAAGTGACAAGACATGTCTTGGTTTCAAATAAGACCAAAAGGAGGCACCTCAAGTCAAGAAGAATATTGTTTAAGATAAGAAAGTCAACATGAAAAGACCTATCAAACAACCCAATGCTATAAGGTATGATAGCTATTTCAATGTTTACTATTTTGTATGCAGATAATCTAGTTATAAATCAAGAGAATGTATAAGACCCTCCAAGAATGAGTACTCATAGAACTATGGAAGGAGAAGAAATTGGTCAAAGTGATATCACAATCATCATTAGTCAAATGGTATGTATAATGTGGTAAATTATAGTTGTCATAATGTAGGACATATTGCAATATTATGTCCTAACAGAGTTAGAAGATCATCAAGTCAAAGTAATAAGTTTGAAGATCTTAAAGTATAATAAAGAAGGCAAATGAATGTATGGAAACCAAAGGCAATAAAGATAAGTTATGATCAATCTAATAGCTCAAGTGGACTACTTCCTAAGATAGAGCATAACTCAAATGTGAAGTTAAGTAATAAATGTGTATTGTTTGCTCACATTGATGATCAAATGGTTGATAATGAGATCAAGCCTATAGCGTGAAACAAGTCTAAAAGGACTATAAAATAAAGTAATCAATCTACTAAGTGAAATAAGGTTAGAAAGGAAAGAGAGGAGATGTGTTCATCTTATGAGTTCACCTTATTCTAGAATCTTATGGAATAAGGTGTCTTTGTTATTCTTTATGGAGACATTCTTCTATCAGTAGAAGCATGAGGTTGTAGTCAAAGAAGGTTCCTTTTGAAAATATTCTAGGTTTTTAATGTAGTAAGAAAGGAGATGAAAATTTATATTATCCATTCCTATGTTGATAGATCTAAGGTCCAAGTGAAGACAATTGATATATGAGAGGTAAGATTTTTATATATATTTGTGTGAGTAGTTGAGCTTGATCTTTGAATAAAAAGGGGGAGTTCTTAATTCTGAAATTGGTACCAATTATGGGATATCCTTGTGTATGGTCAAAGAATTTGATCTTTTCAGTCATATCAAGGAAGGTAAGTGATCTAATTTTCTAGTTCTTTGAAAAAAGATATGCTTGATCTAAGGGGGATCTTGGTAGCTCTAAAAGTTATTACTTTTGATATGCATAGAGTTAAGGAGAGATTGTGTCTGAGATGCTTCATAGACTTTATTTGTTGATATTTTTATGGATCATATAGGAGAGTGACCTGATTGAGAGAAGTTTCTAAGGGTGGTTGCCATAAGTTTCTAAAGATTGTGTGCCAAATAGTATCTTGAAGAGATAGTATTAGCTCAAAGGAAGAAAGTATGATTTTAGTAGTTACAGGTGATCCTTGATGTCTACTACTAACAAAATCATGGTGGATGTTTGGTTGGAGGGGGAGTTATTCAAGATTGTTAACTAATCTTGATTTGCATTTAAGTGATCTTGTAATCTGAGTTTATTCTAAAAAAAGATGATAGTTATGGAAGACCTTTGTCATTAATATTAAAGGGGGAGAAAGATCAAAAAGAGTGATAAAAATCAAAAGCTAGGTCTAAGATATGATTTCCATCAAGAGTGGTTGACATAGTTTTTTGAGTGTATTTTCCATCAATAATAAAGGGAGAGATTGTTGAACATTATCATTGATTGAAGAGGAGATTGTTGAGCATTGTCATTGAGTGTTGAGATTTGGTAATTAATGTCAAAGATTCTTTTGAAGGTGCATGGTTATTTTATTGATGTCATCTAATGTCATTAATGTCAAATGATTTGGTGAAGATTCATAGTCAATTAATCTCTAAGGTATGTATATGATGAGTTCTTATGCCAGCATAGTGAGTGTTATTGCAATGATCTAAGAGTATTGTTTGAAGAATGTTTTGAGGTTAGCTTGAGTGATATCATTGAAAATCAGCATGAGTGAGTATAGGTCAGTATTTCAAGCATATTTTAATGCTTTGTCTATACCTTGTGATAAGGTATGTGTAGGTAACATGATGAAATTAGTGATCTCTAAAGAAGAAATTATGTGCTCTGAAGATCTGTGTAAGTAGTTCTAAAGATGATCTTAATGAGATACGAAGATGTGAAAGATCCAAATAATGCTTGATCATGTTTGAGCATGAGATAATTTATTTGAGTTTTTACATGAGGTTTTGAGGGCCTTGTAATTTATTATAAGGTTAGATATGAATATTTATATACATAGCTCTGAAGATACTACAAAGATCCTAATTGAGCTCCAAAGATCTGTAAGAAGCTTTGAAGAAGCTCTATTGAATAATAGAATAAAAGTGAGTGTATGAGGTTGAATTAGCATACAAAAAAGGAATTAGAACATAATATAGTTTCAAGGTGAAGCCTATAGGGTGCCTAGAATGTTATATTTAAGGCCTAATGTGACTTGTAGGTCAAGGCTTAGAAAGAAAAAGAGAGATGGTGGCTAGATGAGGTATCTAAATCAGTTTCCATGACATGGGTGAGTAGGTTATAATTTATAAAGGTTATTAAAGTTATCTTAAGTATGTGCATGAATTTTTAGGTCAATGTTTGCAATAAAAGGCTTGAAAATTGTTTCAAAGTTTCTCGAGTGCATAAAATGAAAAGTGGTCTAACTAAGAAGGTTTTTCAAGTGATCATTGGCATATGAAGGATATAAATGAGGATATGAGTTGTTCATGATACATGAGGAAGTTTTATATCTCAAATTTCCAATAATTGGTTTTTGGAAAGAAGAGCTAAGTTTTATGAATGATTGTTAAGACTAGAAGATGGTCTAAACCCTCATAAAACCCTAACAATGAACTGATGTTGAAGATCTTGTTATAAAGAGATAAAAATAGTTTTATATGGTTATTTAAGTTATTTTAGGTTGATTTAAACTCTATAATTTACCTTTAGGTGTGATTGGTTTCTCAGGTGAGTGAGTAGACCCTATAAGAAAGTGTTTATCTTTTGGACATTTGATGTAGCAAGAAGAGTTGAGTGAGTCCAAGTTGTTAAGTAGATGAAGGTCAAAGTGTGAGTTTTGTATTTTTTATTCATAAAGTTTTATGGATAGGTTATATATATATATATATTAAGTGTGAAAATTTTGTGATCTAATTTGGCTAGTCACTAACAGACCAAGGGGTGTAGACAGTAAAAAATTAGATAAAAGTGAGAAGATGATTCTTGACATGTTTTCATGAAAGGATGATGGATTGAAGTACATGATAATTTTATTTGGGACTTGAATAATCTATCCATGATTTTTATATGATTTGAAATTAGCATAATAGTTTGGATCATTGAAGCCAAAATGGCTTATCTGGTTAAGTAGAGTTGATGAGAGAGAAGGTCAACAAATTGGTCTGTAAGACTAATAGTTTTCATTAGATCTCATGATTTGATTGGTTGAATTTGTTATAAGAATGTTATAATATATTTTTAATTCATTTAAATCCCTTTATTATGTTAAATCATGTGTTTTATGTTCATGTTTACTTGATTGTGTTTTGAAGTCATTTGGTAGTTTTGAGTGAGCATTTTGCAGAGAAGAGGTTGAGCTTATTTACCTTGAGTTGAAGCATTTGATGAAGTTTGTGATGACCATGAGGTCATGAGGTTTCTGAATATGTGATTTTTTTCCATGTTTTTTTGGAAAAAATGTGTTTATGCCTCAGTTGTTTAAGACATCTTTTTTGTGTATGAATAAGCCTTCTATGAACAATAATTTGATAAAGGGTTCAAGTGGTGGTTGAACCTAAAAGGTGTTGTGGACCTAAAGTAAATTTGGATAAGGTCTATTATATTTGAATATGATGTGATCCTACCATGTGAGGTATTTTAATATGCTTCAAGAAAGACCTAATTAATCCATGGAGAGGGATATGTGAGCAAAGAGGGCTAGAAGCCAATTTTGAGAGGGATAGAAGTGAGCAAAGAGATGAAGGAGAATATCATCATCTATTTTATGATAAATAAGGGTTTTTAAAGGTGATAAAATAATAAAGTGTTTGAGTTAGTTTTGATTCATCTAGGGGGTTGGTGCCTCCTTGAAAGTGGGTGTTTGCTAAAGCCTAGCTAAGTTGGTGTTGAGCTAGTTGGGGTTGGTGCTCCATGTGAATTAGATTATTTCACTAAAGTTTGATGTTTGTATTATAGGAATTTATTACATTTACTTAATTAGTGGGTTTTATTCCCTTTAATATTTTCCCATGTATACATTGTGTTCATGTGTTTTATGCTTTTATGATTTGATGCTTATGTCTGCTAAGATGAACATGCTTGTTAGAATGGTTAATATATGATTTAGTGAAATTGAATGCAAAGTTTTGAAGACTGATTCAACCCCCTATCCTCATTATTCATTTAAATTAAAAAAACCCTACATTAACTAATTTTGGTAATAGGGATATGATTGGATAATTGGTAATGATAGATTGTGGAATGATCAAGTGGGTTATGCCACAAACCTAAATTTAAACTCTTGTATTGTGAGACACCAAACACCATTAATTCAAAGGATTAAAAAAATCCATTTAAGTCCTCAAATCAATAGAACTTTCCATTAACAGTCCCAATTACTAATAATCATTCTCATAGTTATTACTCATGCTTTCAATGCTTCTTTTCATCTAAAAACTCAGTGCTAAGAGATCTCTAGCTCGTAATGACCGCATCATATTCAAATCCCAAGTCTAAGCCCAAGTAATAGGACACCACTTTCTTTGAAAATCTTATGTTGTTTGACCACTACAATAAATTGTTCAAGGTAATTAAATACATGCATACACCCACCTTAGAGGATGATGAGAATAATAATAAGTATTTTGAAGATCTTGCAGTACTGAGAAGGTATAGATTACACAAGGCTATATCCAAGCCTAAAGTGTTCCCATGCATGGACCTCTTTGATAACTTATTAATAATTTCAAAGTGCATTTAGTGAAAATATTAGGATCTATTTTATTGTACCAATTCAGTGAACCTAATCATATATATATTTGGGGCAACTTTTAACAAATACTATAACCTCCCAGATTAGCACAATAAATGCATAGGCCAATACCCATGAGATATATGTAATTCTCAAGGACTAAGACATAAACCAAGAGTGATGGACCAATAAATAATATATTGACACATACCTTATCCACCTCTTTTGAAAGGGCGTTCATGTTGGGATGCTCTTAATGAAATACTTGTTTAGGTCTAGAAACACCATGCATGTAAACATCTTATGGGTGCCCTTATTGAACATGATTCTCTAAGGGGAGGAGGTCCAAAACTTGATAAGTTTAATACACTTTAATATTATTAAGGCCATCTCAGAAACTTGAGTTAGAGGGACCTTCTTCATGATATCCTACATTGTTGATGTAATCTATGTCACCCTCTTATTTGACATCTTGATGTTCCCACCCTAGGTTACTAAGGGATATACATTTCATGTCATGTTATACAACTTATATGATCACCACTACTAGAGTCACATTTAATATATTTGTGAACACTTCTACCCTATGGTCTACTAGGTCATCAATGAGAAGCCCATGTCAGGACTTTCTAAGGAGATAAGGATAACACTATTACCCATTAGAGATTATTGGTATTAGTTAGACCACATTTTCATTTAGATGGAAGGTATCTAACATTACCCTCTCTTCTTACCCTGTCAAGTCCTAGATCATCTTATTGAGCAATAAATTTATCATCAGTTGGTGTAAGGTGTCATGGGATTCTTGCTTGACTGCTAATAGAAAGAATACATGAAATTACCAATAATCATCCATCACCATGAGTATAAGAATATGTCTTCATTGAGGAAGATGGAAATAAACAAAAAATCTTACACCTTGGGAAGGGTAGAACATAAAGAGTGGGATCCTCATAGAGTCATCCATGCCTGTGTGGTGAAATAGATGACCTAGCTCAACATCATTTACCATCATGATCCTCATTATTTTGATGAGATTCAACTAAAATCAAATGATTACATTGAATTATTAACATAGGTTGAGGTAAAAAAAAACAAGAGAGTATCCCCAAGCCAAGATAAGAACTGAGGAAAGACTGGTGTCACCTTTGCAGCTACCTCTACCACAACCAACCTTGGGGTCCACACCATCTCATCTAGGAGGATATGTCTAGGTAACCATGTCCCACATCTCCAAAAGGATAATACAAGGGATGATACCACCTTTGCCTTCATGATATCTACCTCCCCAAAATTCACCCATAACTCCTCCACCTCTATGCCCATGGGTTTCTCAACCATAAACACTACACTTCAACATTGATAGAATTCTAAAATTAAGCCCTGAGTAGGATAATAAATAGGCACCACTTGAGATCACATCCATTACTATCCCCATCCATCAACAACCCAATCCCTAGTTCACTCATTTCCCCTTGGCTTTGGCCATGTTCAACATTCTCACTTACCAACCCAACTACTCATCTCATTTAGCCCACAAGAGTACCCATGCCCCCTCTTTGGTCTATAGGTGCCTCAATTTCATGAACCCCATCCACCCTAGTAAGAATTTTAATTCAAGTTTATTTTATAGTATTTGGAAGTATTAAAACCTTGATGGCCCTTGGTTTTTTAAAACCAACATATGCTATAAATACCCAATCAACACCCCCATCAATCACCCCTCCAACATGGATGTTTCCTAGTATCCCCACCATGATAGTTTAGATGGACACATAAATGGAGAGTGCACTTATGCATATAATTTAGGTCATACCCATCATTACTACCCCTATATCCACTCCTTTAGTTCCCTAGTCTATTCCAATAATAATGAACACTTAAGCACCTTATACCATTATAGCTCAGGTTGGCCCAAGTACAATTCCAAAAGGTTTGAAAAGGTAATATTATATGGTACCCACAAAATAGGCTCCCATTTCTTCCTTAGTTGATCCCACTATAGCCTCAGTACCAACTAATCTAGGTAAGAGGCCCAAGAAGAAGCCAAAGGTGACTCCCTTTCAGTCCATTATTTAATTTTTGATTGTTACCTCTTGACCCTCTATTTAGCTTACCCCTCTCATGACTTCCCATTCCTCTTTTTTCATCACCCTATGGACCCAAGGATTTAGCTTCAACAAACTGATCCCCTCATTCTTATTGAACACCTCTCTTAGTGCCATTAATCCCCATATCCACATGACCCATGATTAATGGTGAGACCAATATTCCCTTGGGATTCCTTGTTCATGCTCCCTCCTTTTTATCCTTTTCAACCTATAACTCCATTCCTTTCTTCCATACTCCATTCTACTTCATATCTCCCTCCTCTTCTTAGTCCTCTACCTTCCCATTTAGTTGCTTTCACCCTTGTTATTCTACCTTCCATCATCTTAGGGACATTTTCAAAACCAAGCTGGGTCGGGCCCATCAAGTTATCAAGAGAAAAAATACCATAGATGTTCCACCATTTATATTTGGATGTTTAGTGGAAGTTAGATAGGACTTCCAAAATTATGAAGAGAGAGCTCACACATACCTTCACTTAGGGGGGTAATCATATGCTTTGGAGAACCAATCAGGATATCTACTTCCTCATCAAAATAAGGACACCTCATGGAGAAGAGAAAGTGGATGAGGACTCAATGTTAGTGATCTAATCTACCAATGATCTCATGATGAAGATAATGTAGGATATGAAAGAGAAAATATAGTACTTAGATAGTAAGTTAAGTTCACTTTGTTGACAAAATTGGTTAGTAGAATTAGAGATGCCCTTATGAAACTCTTCATATCCATTGGAGAAGTGATCATATCATTGAACATGATTAAAGAACACCTATAGTGTGTAGAGGTGTACTTGGAGGGGGTTACATAGAAAAAAATGTAAAAGGCTTACTATGGTTATTCATAAGGGTGAGTTCTTGAAGCTCAAGCTCATGCCTCTAGTAGACTTGAACCTATATCAGACTTATGATGGTAACATGAGAGCTTTGTTTGAGGAATGGTTTACCTTAACATAAATAATTATTGAACCACTAGAAAAGGATAGGGAGTGGATACTGACATATCTAAAGGAGGACAACATCATTATGTTATTCCATCCAAATGGAACCTTGTTAGATAGAAGGGAGTTTGAAGTTAACTTGACTCAATTCAACTAGGTCACGAGAAGAAAAGTGGTGAAGGATAAAAATACTGGGGCCAAATTATTTCTAGAGTTATCAACCTATTAGAAGACAAGTATCATCCAAGTCCAAAGTAAATATCTCCCTTGAGGCCCCATTCTAAGTGCATCAGTGGTTGGTGGCCCAAACTAGGGTGATATTTTGATATCTTCTCATGAATCTTGCAAAGATAGATTAATATTAGTGGAAATCACATTCTTAGTAGAAGCATGTACCAAGCAGATGAGGAGTGGTCCCCCTCAAACATTCCCTTGATTCTTTTTTTATGGGATCTAGGGATTCTATTCCACCTATTTTGGGATATAAGATCTTTTCTAGTTAAATTTAGTTGTTACCATTTTAGGCCATGATGGACCAAAATGGGAACCTATACTACTTGAATAAGGGTTTGATCTCTCGTATAAAAATGGCCCTATTGTATTTTGAGAGGGTTGATATTTTTTCATGTAGCAAATTTTTCGTTGAAATTAATGCAAGTTTTTCTACTTTTCTCAATAGTGTTTCTATCTATATAGATGTTATCCACTAATTCTTATGTTTTGTGAATGCATGATAGTGTTAAATAATAAATAATGTGCTCTACTGCATATGATGAATGTATTAATTTGAATGTTCCTTACTATTCTAATTATTTAGTAACTTTCTTCATTTTCTTGGAAATACTTTTTAGTATATGTGCTTGATGCTTCAAAATAACTTTTAAGGTCCTATTTGTGATTTACTATAGGTCCTTCTTATGTCCTTATATTTAGTTTAGATTTCATAGATTTAGAATTCTAATTTCACCCTTAGACCTCTTCCCTATGTGATGATAAGTTTGATCTCTAATTGAAACATGGTGCACAATGGTATAACTATGGCTAACCACATGCTCACCCTTTAGACACGGACATCTTTTAAAAACTAGGAATATATTTTCTACCTTACCTTACCCTCTCTTTTATGTTTGTTTTGGAATCAAACATTCTTTCTCCTTTACTTATAAGTTGGTGAAGTTAAGCCCATTAGTGTTTAATATTGAAATTAGTTGAACTAGGTACAAATTAGAACCTCTTCATCAAAATGAGTATTGAATCCATGGTGGTAGTGTTATATCTCTTAGAGATCTATTTTCACAAATGTTATATCATGGATCGAAATAATTATAGCCCATGTACTAGGTAGTCTAGAATTGGCCTAAAAATGGGAGGATGAAAGTCCCTTATTGTCCCAAAACCATTTATAAGAACTTAATGCCATATTTTTTTCTCAGATCAAGATCTTAGACCAGACAACAACTAGCCCTAGAAGTAGGGCCTTCCTAACATGAGGATTTTTAATCCATTATTTTACCCTTATCAATCTAGAGCCTACTACATAGATCACCATATCCAAGTCCATTCATGGTAGATTAATTATTGCACCCTTGTAATTCCATAAGAGGGCTCAATTTGGTATAATTATACCTAGGCCTATAGTTGTTCCCATTATCTCATCCTTTAAATCTATCCCAAATGGATCACCACAAATGGTTCCCCTAATGGCCTAGTTAGTTGGGTTGACTATTAGTGTTTTTAGAGTCATTTATGACCTTCCAAAAAACCCAAAAAGGTACTTACCATGGTTCATATAAGACTTCCTTCAGACTCTTGAATGTCCAAAATGAGGATGTGACTTACAAGATATTTCCATTTACTTTAATGGATATAACCTATGATTGGTTTCTAAATCTCCCTAAAGTCTCTATCACAAGCTAGGAATAATTTAGCAATACCTTCTTCTCTTAGTGTAGGTAGGTCATTGATCTTAATGTATTTTATTATCAATAAACCTATATTAAGAGGGAACTAAATGAGTCCATCATAAAATTCAATGCTAGATTCCAAAATATGTATAGCTAAGTCACCATCCTTTATCAACCTGGTGCTCAACTAGTACTCAAAATGTATGAGAACTCCTTGGACCCTAAGACCACCATGTTTTTGAGATAGGATCCCTTGGTAATAAATCTATCATTGGATTATGTTGAGTCCAATAAATTAGACATACAGGTTAATCCCTAAGGTAAAATGATATCACTCATTTTGAACATATTACCAAGCTTGCCTATCTTAAACTTCATTACTAATGTGAACCAAAATGTTTCAATGATCTAACCCATACTAGTGACAAATTAGCTTATGTTGAGACATGCCATACCCAACCAACACTTGGGTTTTCTTACCATAGGAAATAATAAATTAGGGTCTCAATATTAAAATTAGGTGTTACTTGCTACTATGAAAAATGTCCAAATCATGCCACAAGAGTCTAACAAGAATGAGTTGAATGCCATCCAACGTATAGTGTAGAGGTTAAGAAATGATTTCTTAAGTATCCAAAAATAAATGGGGAATATTATTGGTTAAATATATAAAATACCATACAATCACATGGATAACCAATTAGAACCTTTACCTAACAAGCTACCTATAATCAAAATTTGTGAGATAACCCCCAAAATTGGTGCCAAGTGAAAAACACTACCCAACATAGGGAACTTGATTTTATAAAGTTATGTAGTGTTTCCAATATCTTCCAAATGTAAATGAAAGAATATAAGGTGGTCTTAAACCACTCATAAGTCATTAACGCTACTAGACCTCCAAGCATAGTGATGGTGTTAAAGACCATAGAGTTCCCTAGCCAATGTTAAAATGAGTTTGAGGAGGATATGAATGAGGTGCATGCCTTCCATTAGTTCCAAAAGAATATTTGTTACCTAAAGAAAATAATGAAAAAATAAACCCTCACTGCCTCCACTCATTTTAATAATGATGTGACCCCTCCTGAGCCTAAGGTTAAGACTAACCCACCACATTCAAAACATAACAAACATAAGGCCCAATATATGCTCAACCTACACTAAGAAAAACATGATATAATATAGTGGAATATATGAAGAAGATCAAGGTGAATATCACACTTCATGAGCTAGCTCATTTTAATAAATAGAGAGACCTCTTGTTGAAATCATTCACTGAGATACTGACCTTGCCAAAATAAAAGGAATCCCACACTAATGTGGACATTTGAAAAAAATTGAGGTTCTCCATTTTCTCCTCATAGTTTGACTATTTATAAATAACCTACATAACTATTTGGTCAACTCATGAGTCTCAACCAATGTGATGCCCGCAAGAAGTTATGAGAAGCTAGGGTTGGTACCTATTAAGTTAGATAAGAAAGTAGTCTAGCTAGATAAATTTAAGGTTAAAGTGGTTGGTGAATTGTTAAATGTCCACATGTAGTTACAATATGAGCATAAGATCTATTAGTAGAGTTTCCTAGAAAACTCCAGAACATGTTAATTATAGGGTTATAATACATAGTAAATAACAAAGATAAACATAATCTATTAATGTAGACTAAAAGAACACTACTTAAATATGGAAGTGCATTATTGCACAAAAACATATAAATAACACATAAAAATAGGTGGTATAACCATAATGAATTAAATTTTTTTTTAAAAAGTACTCACTGCACATTGAACATAGATAAAGATTCTTAGGAAAACCATAAAATAATTATTTCATTAATCTCTATCACATATTAGAACCATATTTCATTACATCTAAGTGCTATATATAGAATATTCTAGAGCGTTGTCTCTTTATATTTTTGTCTTTTGATATGCCAAAAGAAAGACTCTTCATTTTATTTACTCTATTTTGTATGCTTATAAGGTCACATACATCTAAAATACTATACAAAAGACAAAATCATATGTTTTGTACACATGTCCAACCAATTACTTTGTGATTTTGGTGACCTCAGTCCATACCCAACACTTTCTTGGACTTAAAATGTCATCTAATCATAAGACAAAGTCACACCTTGAAGTTTGATTTGAAGTTGAGAGGATGAGTCATAAACACTATTCGTAGTTATCCCTCTAGGTGTTGTTTACCAATTTTCACCTATTATGCACTAATTATCCATCATTTTGGGTTTTAAACTAAGTAACATACTATCCTACCACCCTTTCAGGTTTTCAATAGACTATCATAACTAAGTCATCACCCTTTATAGGTTTTCAACCAACTTGACCCCACTCCTAGTGCTTAAGACTATATACAAATTTTGAACAACTTGTGAAAATTGTAAAATTTTGGTGTGAAATATTTACTAGGAGGTTTGTGGTGTGATTTAAAGTGGCTACATAGGAGTCTACTCTATTTCTAGTTCTACTTGTGTTGAGGTTGGATCCATTGAATGCATAGGGTTTGCTGGTGTGGTCTCATGTTGTTGAGTGGTTATTTATGTCTACACATATCTCTTCTTCTATAGGACTTGTTGGAGTTGATATGGTAGAATGAGTTGAGGTTCATCTAGTAGTTGAGCAATGGAAACATAAATATGTGAAAGATCTTGCTTTAGCATCTTCTAGTTTATCAAGGCTACTCACACTATAGAAAAAAAGATGTGTAATGGAATCTAGATTAGCATCTAATTTTTCACATCATCATCTTCCATAATGGAGATTAGTGATTTTATGTGTGACATTTTCAACTAAATATCCAACACTAACTCATCCAATTAGTCTACAACTCTATGAGATTGAATGCTCATAAATGTGTTATAAATTGTCTCATTATGCCAAGCCAAAAAAATTTGTATGGTAGTGTCCCTATAATCCATCATTTGCTTAAGTGAAATTCCCATTACTTTTATAGTATCCATTTGATCATCCATCATGACTTTAGTTTTATCTACTATTATAAATTCTGGTTGCATAGTATCTAAAGATTTGTTAAAATGATGCCTCTAATTTAACATTCCTTGAGTTATCTATTTTCCTTGTTTCTCAATAGTATCCAAGACTTGCTCATATTATTTGATCAATTGGCATATTATGTTCATCTCTATCCTTAGAGACTACCCTTCTATGTGTAGTGTTTATAGGCATTGCATAGCCAACCAGTCCTTAGTGAGTTATGTCAATTAGGCCATTTGTTGCTTGTCTTCAGACATGAGTTGATCACTAAAAACTTGCATAACTAGCTTAGGAAAAGTTTTATTGATTATCCTATGTGTTTTTACATGTTGGTTACCCAATTATTATTTTTCCTCATGAAACTAAAAAAATTCCTACTCCAAGTCTGAGGCCTTTTGCATAACTGACTTTTGGAATGTTGAGCATTGTAATTGATTGTTGAGTTTTGGTATTAATGTTGTCATTGATTTCAAAATTTATTATGAAGATGCATGGTCATGTAAGCTTTAAGGTGTGTTCATGATATGTTCTTTTTCCATCATAATGAGTGTTGTTGTATGAAAGCAGTGATGTGAAAATATTATTTGAAGAATGTTCTTATGTCATCTTGAGAAATATAATTGAGATCAATATGAGTAAGTATAGGTCAGTATGTCAAGTTTCAAGCTTATTTAAAATCTTTGTCTAGACCATGTGAGATGGTATGTGTAGGTATCATGATGAAATGAGTGAGCTCCAAAAAAAATGTTTTATGCTTTGAAGATCTATGTAAGCAGTTCTAATGATGCTTTGAATGAGATATAAATATCCTTAGTAAAGATCCAAAAAAAATTGACAATTATTTAGCATGAGAGAGGTTGTTTGAGTTTGTACATGAGGTTTTGAGGGCCTTGAAAATGATTATAAGGTCAGATCCAAAAATCTATGTATGTAGCTCTAAAGATGATTTGAGTGAGCTATGAAGATCCTTAGTTGAGATCCAAAAATTTTATATATGAGCCACAAAGATGATATATTGAAGCTTATAATAAGAGTGAATTTATGAGATTTTATGACATATATATGAGGTGAGGATATCTTGGACAATGGTTAGAAAGTTAGCTTTAATAACTAATGAGTTTTGTAGGTCAAGGCATAGAAAGCAAAAAGAGAGATGATGGTTCGATGGGGTATAAAAATTAGTTTCCAAGACATAGGTGAGTATGTTATCATTTAAAAATGTGATTTAAGTTTTTTTAATCATGTGCATAATTTTTCAGGTCATGGTTTGCAAGAAAAGGCTTGAAAAAGTGTTTTAAGGGATCTCAAGTGCACATAATGAAGAGTTGTCTATCTAAGAAGGTTTTTTAAGTGATCGTTGACATGTGAAGCATCTGAATGAGGATATAATTTTTTTATGGTATATGAGTAATTTTCATATCTCAAAGTTTCAATCATTGGTTTCTATAATGGGGGGCACTAAGATTTATGAATGATCATTAATACTAGAAGTTGGTATAAACCCTCAAAGAACCCTAACAATGAACCAATGTTGAAGATATTGTTATAAAGTGATAAATATGGTTTTTTATGGATATAAAATTAATTTTAGGTTGAATTAAACTCTATTAGTCACCTCTAGGTATGATTGGTTTGTCAGGGAGGTGAGTAGACCCTATTGGAAAGTGCTTATTTTTTAGAGATTTATTGTAGTAGACAGAGTTGATCGAGTCAAAGTTACTAATTAGATGAAGGTAAAAGTATTTTAATTTTATTTTATTTCCATGAAGGTTTTTATACATATTATATATCTCAAGTGTTCAAAGTTGGTGATCCAAGTTGGCCAGTTGCCAACAGACCTAATGGTACAGACAATAAGAAAATCAGGCAAAAGTGAGAAGATGAATCCTGATGTGTTTTCATGTAAGAATGATGAATTAAAATATATGATGATGTTGTTTAATAATTTAATGATCTATTAATTATCTTAAAAATCTTTAAATTCAATGTAATAAGTAGGAACATTGAAGCCAAAATGGCTTATCTGGCTGAGTGGAGTCTGTGAGAGAGAAAGTCAATAGATTGGTTTGCAAGACCAATAGTTTCCATTAGTACTTGTAATAATTTTGATGAAGGTTATTATAATTATGTTATAATATATTTTTCATGCATTTAAATCTATTTAATCCATCTAATTAGGTGTTATAAGTTCATGTTTCCTTGACTATGTTTTGAAGTCAGCTGGCAATTCTGAGTGAGCATCTTGCAAAAAAGAGTTTGAGCTTATACACCCTAAATTGAAGCATATGATGAATTTTGTGATGACCTTGAGGTCATGACGTTTCTGAGTATGTGATTTTTTTCCTTTTTTTTTGGGAAAAGTGTGTTTATGTTTAAATTGTTAAAAATATATTCTCTGTATATGTACAAGCCTATTGTGAACAATGATTTGAGAAAGGGTTCAAATGGTGGTTGGACCTAAAATATGTTGTGGACTTAAATTAAAGTTATATAATGTCTATTAGAGTTTCATAAGATGTTTTTTTATGGTGTTACGTGTTTGAATATGTTTCAATAAACATCAAAGGGTAATGTGTTGCTAAGAAGGCCTATTAGGTCTCTATAAAGCCTAAAAGAAGAGTAAGGGATAATTGAGCTATGGATGATTTAATATATTAGTTTATTCATGATTGAATCATGATATTTTAATATTATGATATCTATTACATGGCCTACCTAAGATATTTGAAATGTATTTCTGACTAAGAAGGATATGTGCAAGTGACTTGTATAAAAGGAAGGCTAATTAGGCCTATTTATGTGTGTTTAAAAAGAGTAGAGAACAATTGAATGAGATATATCATTGGTAAGTAAAATAAGGTCCTATAGACAATCATAAGGATTTCATAAATATCATATAGGATGTTTTCATATGAGTATTAAGGTCAGATGAGCTAATCAAGTCAAGAAGAGGGCTAGTTTGAGAGGGATAGAAGTGTGTGAATAACTAAGGAAGAAGATAATCATATATTATATGAGAAAAAGTGTTTTAGGTGGCTAAGTTGGTGTTGAATTATCTTAAGGGTTGGTACCTCCTTGTAAGAGGGTGCTTAGTTAGTTGGGGTTGGTGATCCATGTGGAGTTGGTGCTTCACTAAATATTGGTGTTTATCTTATAGTAATTTAGTCCATTTTAATCATCAATGGGTTTTCTTCCCCTTAAAGGTTTTCCATGTATATATTGTGTTCAAGTGTTTAATGCTTACTTGTGGATTAATGCTTATGCTTTCTTAGATATACATGCTTGTTTAAATGATATACGATTGATTAAGTAATATTATCAAAAAAGGTTTTTAAAGAATGATTCACCCTGCTCTTAGTGATTTATCCTCCAAAAATTGGTATCAA
Source organism: Torreya grandis (assembly GCA_037957365.1). Lineage (NCBI taxonomy): Eukaryota > Viridiplantae > Streptophyta > Pinopsida > Cupressales > Taxaceae > Torreya > Torreya grandis. The sequence continues at coordinate 172,550 of JARHVA010009757.1, forward strand.
ATCTTGGTCCTCTGAATTAGGTCTAAAATCCTAAAGGAGATCATAAGAATCAAGGATGACTAGTCAACAAGATAAAGTTGGTTCTCAAATAGTAAGGCTCTATTTTTTAATGGATAAATTATGCCTTTTGGAATGTTTTAATGAAGATATATCTAATGACACAAGGACATGATATTTGGCAGCCAATTGTGGATGATTATAATGTACCTCTTATTCCACCAACAAATGTAATAAGTAAGAAGGATAGTGAAAATAACTTCAAGGTAATGAATGCATTCTTAGAAGTAGAGCTTGGGAAATTAATGCACTATGAATCAGCCAAATAAATATAGGACAAATTGAAGACTATCTATGAAGGAGACACCAAGGTGAAGATGGCCAAGTTGTAGACCCACTAAAGATAGTTTAAAATCTTGAAGATGAATGAATATGAAACCATTGCATCTTGTATGTTATAGATTGATGAAGTTGTCAATGTCATTAAAGGATTAGGAGAATAAGTGAAATAATCTACTATTTATCTAAAAGGTGTTAAGATCACTAACTCCTAAGTTTGACTCTAAGGTGTCTACAGTAGAAGAGATGTAAGATTTGGACAAGTTGGAGATGGATGGGCTTCATGGCATCTTAACTGCCTATGAGATGAGAACAAATGAAGGAAGACCTCCCAAGAAGTAAGAAGCTTTAAAAGTTGAAAAGAAGTAAAAGGCTAAGAAGGACAAGGATGAGGTATGTTTAGATATTGATGATGATGAACTCATAACTTGTTTTCTAGGAAGTTCAAGTTTGGCTCAGGTAAGTATAAGGGTATGTTACCCTTCAAATGTTTCAGCTATAGTAAGATTGGTCACTTTACATCCAAGTGTCCTAACAAAGATAAATATAAGCATGATGAACATCATGGAAATGACAAAAAAGTCTATTAGTGTGATAAGAACAAGAGAGATTTTAAGAATAATGAAGGAAAGAAAGTGTCATTCAAAAATAAGAAGAGCTTCTATACCAAAGAAGATAACTCATCTGATGTAAGTGATTTAGGTACATCTGATAGTGATGATGGTAGTAATGAACCTAAACATGAAAATAGTGAAACCTTATTCATGGCCATAGTATCAGGCAATGAGGTTTTCTCAAATGAGAAAGGCCTTATGGTTAATATAGAATCAGATGAAGAAGTATACTATGATAGTGAAGAAGGAGAAGCTAAAGTGAATCTTGAGGAAGAGTTGGTAAGTACCCTAGAGGATTTGAATTTTCAAAGAAGAAAGAATCATAAAATAAGGTCATTAGTCAGGGATTTGAGGATTAGATTGGCTTATTTGAGGGAAGGTTGAGAAAAACTTCCAAAGAGTATTATGAGATCATCAATCAATTTGAAGAATAATTGGAGGTAGTCAATGCAAGCCTAATGGCTAAAGAGGAAGATTACATCAGATATGAAACTAAAATAGAATCTCTAAAATCTAAGTTGGATCAAGCATCTATAAAGGTGAAGATCTTTGTGAAATTTGAAAAGAGAACTGAGGCTTTAGATGATATCTTGAGTATTCAAAAGTTTGCAAGTGACAAGACATGTCTTGGTTTCAAATAAGACCAAATGACGGCATCTCAAGTCAAGGAGAAGACTGTTGAAGACAAGAAGGTCAACATGAAAAGACCTATCAGACAACCCAATGCTATATAAATTATGTTAGTTATTTCAATGGTTACTATTTTGTATATAACTAGTTTGATCATAGAGCAAGAGAATTTAGAAGATCCTCCAAGAATGAGTACTCATATAAATATGGAAGGAGTCACAATTTACATTAGTCAAATGACATAAATAAGGTGGTCTATTACAACTATCATAATATAAGACACATTGAAATATTCTATCTTAATAGAGTTTGAAGGTCATCAAGTCAAAATAGGAAGTTTGGATCTACTAGAGTGCAAGAAAGAAGGCAAATGAATGTATGGAAACCATATGTTGCAAGTAAGGATATGAAAATGGATATTATCCATTCCTATTTTAGTATCTCTATGATTTGAAATGTAGTATGAATAATGGTGAGAGATCTAAGGTTGTTATCAGGGATCTGAAGTCAAAGTGTAGACAATTGGTATATAAGAGGTAAGATTTTTATATATGTTTATATGAATAGTTGACCTTGATCTATGAAGTCAAAGGAGGAGTCTCTATTTCTGTAGTTGATGTCAAGAGATTTATATCCTAGTGTGTTCTCAAGAGTTTGATCTTCTTTTGTCATGATAAGGAAGGCAAGTGATCGTGAGTTTCTAAGTTCATTTAAAGGAGATATGCTTGGTCTAAGGGGGAGCTTCGTAGCTCTAAGTTATTTTTCAAGAGAGTGGTTATTTTCTATATCACAATAGAAGTATGAATGTGTTAAAGGTAGCATATGTCTTAGATGCTTCATATATTTTGTTTGTTGAGTTTTTGTTGGACTAGCTAGGAGAATGATCTGAAAAGGGAAGATAGTTTAGAATATGAAAGAAGTGATCTAATTAAGAGAAGTTTCCATGAGTGATTTCCATAGTTTCTAAAAATTATGTGCCAAATAGTGTCTTGGAGAGATAGTGTCATCTCAAAGGGAGAAATTATGAGTTAAGTAGTTATAGGTGACCCTTGATGTCTACTATTAATAGAAGCATGTTGGATGCTTAGTTTGAGGGGGATATATTTAGGTTGTTAACTAAGCTTGATCTGTGTTGAAGTGGTCTTGTAATCTAAATTCATTTTGAAAGAGATGATAGTTATGGAAGACCTTTTTCATTAATTTCAAAGGGGTAGAAAGATCAAAAGGGGTGAGAAAAGGTAATAACCAAGTCTAAGAGATGATTGCCATAAAAAGTGGTTTACATAGTTTTTCTAAGTGTGTTTGCCATCGATGACAAATGAGGATATTGTTGAGCATTGTCATTGATTGTTGATTTTTGGTATTAATGTTGTCATTTATGTCAAAGGTTTTTATAAAGGTGCATGTTCATGTAATAGTGAGTGTTATTTTATGAAAGCAATGATGTGAGAGTACTATTTTTGCCAGCATAGTGGGTGTTGTTATTATATGAAAGCAGTGATATGAGAGTATTATTTGAAGAATATTCTTATGTCAGCTTGAGAAATATCATTGAGATCATCATGAGTAAGTAAAGGTCAGTATGTCAAGTGTCAATCATATTTCAAAGATTTGTCTAGACCATGTGAGATGGTATGTGTAGGTAGCATGATGAAATGAGTGATCTTTGAAAAAAAGGTTGTATAATTCAAATATCTATGTAAGTAGTTCTGAATATGCTCTGAATGAGCTATGAAGATATTTAGTGAAGCTATGAATAATACTTGATAGTTTTTGAGCATGAGAGAGTTTGTTTGATTTTATACATGAGGTTTTAAGGGCCTTAAAAATGATTAGAAGGTCAGCTTTGAAGATGCTTTGAGTGAGCTATGAAGATCCTTAGGTGAGCTTCGAAGATCTATGTAAATAGCTCTCAAGATGATCTGAGTGAGCCCAAAAGATGATCTATTAAATATTATAATAAGAGTTAATGTATGAGACTTGATGACATATATATGAGGTGTTGAGATCTTAGACATTGGTTAGAAGGTCAGCTCTAAGACCTAATGAGACTTGCAGGTCAAGGCATAAAAAGCAAAAAGAGAGATGATGGCTAGATGGGGTATCAAGATTAGTTTTCAAGGCATGAGTGAGTAAGTTATCATTTAAAAAGGTGATTTACATTTTTTTAAGCATGTGCATAAAATTTTAGGTCATGATTTGAAGGAAAATTCTTGAAAAGGTATTTTAAGGGCTCTCGAGTGCATAAAATAAAGAATTGTCTATCTGAGAAGGTTTTTTTAAGTGATCATTGGCATGTGAAACATATGCATGAGGATATAATATATTCATGGTATATTAGTAAGGGTCCTAGTTCAATGTTCCAAGAATTGGTTTTTGGAATGGGGAGCTAAGCTTTATGAATTATCGTTAAGATTGGAAGTTGGTCTAAACCCTCAAAGAAATCTAACAATGAACTGATGTTGAAGATATTGTTTTAAAGTGATAAATATAGTTTGGTATGGATATATAATTAATTTTAGGTTTAATTCAACTCTCTTAGGGACCTCTAAGTATGATTGGTTTCTTAGGTAGGTGAATAGACCCTATAGAAAAATGCTTGTTTTTCAGAGATTTGTTGTAGCAAGCAGAGTTGACCAAGTCAAAGTTACTAACTAGATGAAGGTAAAAGTGTGTGACATGTAGTTTATATCCATAAGTTTTATGGATATGTTTTAGATATTAGGTGTGTAAAGTTGGTGATCCAAGTTGGCCAATCACAAATAGACCTAATGGTACAGACAATAAGAAAATCAAGCAAAAGTGAGAAGATGATTCATGATGTGTTTTCATGTAATAGTGATGAATTGAAGTGTATGATGATGTTTTTTGGGAATTTAATTATCTATTCATAATTTATATAATATTTTAATTTAGTATACAAATTTGGAACAATGAATCTAGAATGGCTTATCTGGCTGAGTGAAGTTTGTGAGAGAGAAAGTCAATAGATTGGTCTGCAAGACCAATAGTTTCTATTATTAATTATAATCCTTTTGATGGAGGTTTCTATGATGATGTTATAAGATATAATTCATTCATTGAAATCCCTTTAATGTATCCAACTAGGTGTCAAAATTTCATGTTTCCTTGACTGTATTTTGAAGTTAGTTGGCAGTTCTAAGTGATCATCTTATAGAGAAGAGTTTAAACCTGTATACCTTGAGTTGAAGCATATGATGAAGTTTTTGATGACCATAAGGTCATTAAATTTTTAAATATGTTATTTTTTCCATGTTTTTTTGTAAAAAATGTGTTTATGATTCAGTTGTTCAAAATAGATTCTTTGTATATGTACACGCCTATTGTGAATATTGATATGAGAAAGGGTTCAAATGGTGGCTGGACCTAAAAGATGTTGTGGAAATAAAGTGAAGCTAGATAAGGTATATTGGATTGTAATATGAAGTTTTCCTTAAGTTTGAGGTGTTTTAAAATGCTTTAATAAATATCAAAGGGTAATGTGTTGCTAATAAGGCATATTAGGTTTCCATAAAGCTTAAAAGAGGAGTAAGGGCTGATTGAGATATGGAAATCCTAATGTCTTGGTTGATTCATGATTGAATCAGGTTAGTTTAATATGGTAAGATCTATTACATGTTTGAACTAAGAGATTTAAATTGTATGGATGGCTAAGAAGGATATGTGCAAGTGACTTATATAAAAAGAAGACTAATTAGGCCTATTTGTGTGTGCTTAGAGAGAGTAGAGAACAAGAGAATGAGATAGATCATTGGTAAGTAGAAGAAGGACCAATATAATATTATAGGTTTTTCATGAATATAATAAAGGGAGTCTTCATATGATTATTAAGGCCAGATGACCTAATCAAGTCAAGAAGAGGGCTAGTTGAGCGAAGAAGGCTAGAGGCCAGTTTGAGAGGGATAGAAGTGTGTGAATAACTAAGGAAGAAGATCATCATATATTTTATGATAAAAAAAGTTTTTTAGGTGGTTTATTTTGTGTTGAGGCATTTATGTGGTTGGTACCTCCTTGTAAGTGGGTGCTTGCTAAAGCCTATCTAAGTTGGTGCTTAGCTAGTTGGGGTTGGTGCTCTATGTGGAGTTGGTGCTTCACTAAATATTGGTGTTTGTCTTATATGATTGTAGTCCATTTGCATCATAAATGGGTTTTATTCCACTTTAATGTTTCCCATGTATATATTATGTTCATTTTTTTCATACTCTTATGGATTTATGCTTATTCTTGCTAAGATATGCATGCTTGTTTAAATGATCTATGATTGCTTAAGTTAGATTATCAAATAATGTTTTTAAAGACTAATTCACCCCCACTCTTAGTCATTTAGATTCCAATATGGAACAAACTAATGCCTTATATTTAATTACATAGTGGAAACTAATAAAAATCTAAAGATGTTTCCATTGTAGTGGTTGCAAGTGACATGGATGTAGTTGAAAGTGTTGTAGGAGATGGTGTGAATTAAACCAAAGGCAATGAGAAAGTGGTGCACTGCGTGGATGTTGTGGGAACATCCCACATAAATTGGCTAGTAATATGAGGTTTTAGTTGTAAATATTCATCCTTCACACCTTCTTAATTTTCAAACTTATATTATGATACACATTTTGTATCTTCCTTTTCTTGGGCCTTTTTTTTGTTCATGGATTTAGTTTAGCTTTAGCCTTAGCTTTATCATCTACCTCAACTTGAGATTTAGCTTGCACCTTGGTCTTAGCCTTAGATTCAACTTTATATTTGGATTTACCATCTACCTTAGCTTTGGCCTCAACTTTAGCCATGGATTTATCCTTAACTATTTGGGATTAAACTATGCATTTGAATTGCTCTTATTTTTTATGATGTTCCTCCTCAGCCTTAGATTTATCTCTAGCTACTTGATCAATAGTATCTTGTTTGGATTTCTCATATTCTAAATTTTGTTTGGAATAAGCCCTTTATTTTGCCTCTTCTTCATCTTTCTTTTTTTATGCATCCTATGCTTCTTGTTATTTTCTTTGCACTTACTCTTAATGCTTCTTTTTTTCTTCCACTTCTTCAGGCTACTTCCTTGCAGCTTTTGCTTCCTTAGCCCACTTATTCATAGCCTCTACTTATTCAACCTACTTTTTTGTATCCTATAATTCTTCAGCATGCTTCTGGTTCTTTTCCTCTATAGCTTATTATTTCTTTTTTTCTTCCTATGTAGATTTTTGTTATATGCATTGCACCTCTTGTGTAGTTGTTTGATCTTTATCTTCTTTATTCTTATTCTTCTTCTCTTCCTTTTTTAACTTCCTCTCTTATTTATTTTATGTATCCTTTAGATCCTATGTTTGTTATGTAGTTTCATTTTTACATGTTGGCTCTATCATAGTTGTTTCTTGAGGCTCCTCCCTAACATTTGGGATGTCAAGTTTGGTAGATGATTTAGTTTCTTCAAAAGATTTTGATTCCATAATCATAACTCTATACATAAATGTATTTTTCCTAGATGTGGATAGAGGATTGAGGATATATTTTTAATTCTTCACAACTTGAGTTGGAGGTTGTTGTTATGTTGATTTTGATGGATGAACACTACTCACAAATGTTGGTTTCCCAAAAGACACCATCCTTTCCCTTATAGTTTGAGATGGTTGGGTGGATGGGTGTGTGCGTGGTTTGCACTATGTTGGGATTTTTTCTTCTAGCATATCAACCATTTGCATAGCATATGATCTTATAATTGGGTTTAATTAAAATGTTTTGGTCGTTAACTTATGTTACATTACTTCTTGACCTATGGTATCAAAAATAATAGAGGGTGGGGGTTGAGTAATATCAACCTATAGATCCTAGATTACATGATTACACACTTGGAATGTGCTTACTAATTTCTATAAAAATAATTCCTTTTCTTCTTCCTTGTCATATACATCATTTTTTGTCTTATAGCATAGTCTTCAAGACTTCATACTTATCCACTCCCATTTTCAATAGATCACACTCACCTAATATCCTTGGGACATTTGGATTGTCCAACCATGAATTTGTGTGATGCATCTTCTTATTTGGTTTCAGTGGTGAGTCTCATCATGAAAGTGCCTTTCTTTTCCTTTATCCTTGATGTGATAAGGTTTTTGATGTTTATGGTGGGGCTTGTGGTTGTGTTTGTGCCTATTTAGGCACTAGTTGTTGTCCTTATGAAGGAATATTTTTTAAGGGTTTCATAGACCTTGTAAATAAATGTTTTTACCTCCACACTTATACTTGTGAATTTGAATTTGTGATGAAAAATTACATTATGGTCATACTTAAAATTGCTATCTCATGCAAATTAATTTGCACCCCATTGTGCAATTTTATTACTGATGCATGCTTCCCTAGATATTGCATGACATCTTAAGTGATTAGGTGGTGAAAATTTGATTAAGGATAGGGCTTAAATCCACCATGCATTGAACCTACCCAATTTTTCATAATTTTTTTCTATTATAATCCATATGATATTTATGAAGGTGATGGTAGGCCAAAAGTCTATAGTGACATAAACAGGTCCTTATGGGGATTTCCACTACATAAAAAAAGTCAAGACCAAAAATTGATATTGGAAAGTTTTCAAAGTACCTGTGAGCACCTTCTTAATATTGGTAGTTAACTCTGATGCCAAAAATTTAGGCTAATTAAAATTTTCATGTAGATATATCATGTGATACATGATATTGATGACCCCTTTTATTTATTACTTATCCTATTTATTTTCTACCAAAACCTTTTTATGATGTATTTGACCAAAATGCACATTAAATCATATTTTATGGAATCAATTAGTCTTCCTCTACCTACCCTAGTTGTATATTTCTCCCTAGTATCTGAATGAATGGGAGGAGTAGTGGTCTTGTATGTAATACGATATTTACCATGATTTGGGAGACTTGTAGTTCATGCCATAACTTGGTCATCAATCCAAATTATAATATTTTGGGATAATTTAATAGCACCTTGGTTATATCTACTTAGTAAGGTAAGTATAAACTCATCATATTGACCAAATGTAGGTAGTTTGATCAATCTTTCTCTATCTAAACCTCATAGTATATGTAGGAGTATTAGGGATCTAGATTGTGTGGGATTATAAGGCCCAAGAGAAAACAAACTAAATTTTACTTGATCCATGAAGGTGAAAGGGTTAGGGTCATTATATTTAGTTTGTCATATACCTAAGACAATTCTCATATCTTCCTTTTGTGCATCTATAATTGGGATCAATACTAGACCTCACTCCATCATTATAGTTGTTGCTTGAGATGAAGTGTTGCTTTGATTGATCAAGGTTTGGTATGAAATTTATGTGTTTGAACATGTTTGGAAAGTAGATCATAATTTTTTTTTTTAATTAGAAGTGTGTAATGTCTGTGTGTTGTCCATGCCACTTAATATATAGATTTTGGTGCTCAGGTATATATCGTCAACTACTTTAAATGTGTTAACTAGTTACACATAAATCTTTCCCACATTTAATCTTACTTGGTGAAATTTGATCTAATAGCAACCCTTTTTCATTTAGAATCATCGATTGATCCCTTGGCATTTATTTGATGTGATGTGATATTTTTTCATCTACCCTATTTATTTTATGACTTCATTTATCAATTGGACATGCAATCCACCTTATGAAGAATGCAATATATTCAAGTGTCTTATCATTAACAATCTTCAATAACCATTATTCATCCTTTTGTCATACATGTTTTATCACTACCACCTTCCTAAATTTATTTCATGACCTCTGATAGTTGGTGCTAGTTGTCCTTCCTTACGCTGTCTCTAGAATTTGATCACACCTTGTGACTATAACTTCTCCTTGACAATTATGAAGTGTTTAATGTAAAGATGACATTATACAAACACATGATGCTAAACAAAACATACAAATATAAATTAAAAAAATTTAAAAAAAACCTAACTACATGGTGTTACTCAACACTCACTCATATTATCAGTAGATTGATATAGATTAAAGGTACTAAGGCTTAATCCGATAACCATTTATTCATCCTAATAATATGGTTCCCTATAGATATTTTAACACTATAGTACCCTATTTTGAAACTTAATTTATAATATAGGATCCTTTACATCTAATGCATAGTTTTCCTAGGGATGCCTTAAATCTACTATCATATATTAATACTACTTGCCCTAGATACAATTATTTGGATCACAAGTTTTGATCATGCCTTGCCTTCTAATTTGACTTGTCATGTATATAGTTCCCTTTATTTATTTTTCTCCATTTTAACCAAGTCAAATAACCTTTGCTATAGAGAGTCATGATCACCAAGCCTCATGATTATTTCAATGCATAAGTTCAGAACTATATACTCCATAGGCATTACTACTTTAAGACCATAAACAAGCTAAAAGGGAGTGAAACCTATGGCACAATTGTAATTTGTTATGTATTCCCAAAGAACTTTAGGAATATGATCCTCCAAATCATACCTAATCACATTACAAATATTTATTAGTATTTTCTCCAATACCTTATTTGATGCTTCAACCTACCCATTTGATTGGGGATGATAAGCTCTGATTTTGTGGTGTGATATCATAAAATCTCTAGTGAGAGTTTTGATAATATCTTTGAGAAAATGTGTTCCTCCATTGATAATAATCTTGATTGGGAATTTGAACTTTGTGATGATTTTTTCATATAATAAATTGGCAGTGTCCTTCATACCATAACTTGGGGTCATAACTACTTCCACCCATTTGGTGAAGTAATCAATTACAAAAATGATATACGATACATGAATTTACTTGATATAAGGAGCTATAGGCATAGTAGATTCAAATACCCATGTTTGAATGGTTTTTATATGATTATGGTAACCAAAGTCATTTCATCATGTTAATTTGGCTTACCCATTCATTGACAAACATCATAATGCTTGGCTACTCTGCATATCCTAAAACACGATAGGCTCCCAAAGACAACTTTGTAGGATTTTTATGCTAGTGAATTCACATATAAAGTGACCCCATGCAATATTTTGATGAGCTTCCTAAATAATTTATGGTCCTTCATGATCTAGTGATACTCTACATAGCACATCATCTCTGCCCAACTTTTATAAAAAACCATTGATGAGACAATATGGTATAACAAGGGTGACAATTTTTTTTATCTCATTCCATATAGTATGTAGGGAAAGTTTCTCACTCTAAGAAGTTTGAAATAACTTCCATATTATCTAGGATTGTAGTATCCCTGAATAAGTGTGCATCTCAGGATTCATCTTATATTTATTCTTTCTCCTCCATATTATGCAACCTACTCAGATGATCTAGCCCCACATTTTCTCAGCCTAGCTTGACATTGATGTAGAATTGAATTTTTTGAAATAGCATAAGCCACTAAAATATTTATCGTTCCAAAATTGACTTGTTAACCAAGTATCATAATGCTTGGTGATCCATAAATAACTCAAATAGTTTAAGAAACAAGTAATGTCAAAACTTTTGTAGTTAAAACACCATAGATAATGCCCTTGTGATGAAAACCTACTACTAACACCATGGGTGGCTTTCCATTCCATGTTGAGCTGATGTGTTACCCAAATTGGAAGGAAAATGGAGAACTATGGAGGATTTTAAATGTGGGAGGCTTCACAAGTTTTATGTAGAAGATCAAGGGACATGACAACCACATTTTTGTCACTTTTGTCAACAATTGGAAGAACAAGGTTGTCATCTATAGAGGTAAGAATTTCTCTATCATCAAATAAATCATTGCCTCTATCACTGGTCTTAGTAGGGATGGTTTAAATTTCTTCAAAAACAAATTTGACAAGGATGTGGAGGAGAAAGGGCTTTTGGAGGATTCCTTAGTTAATGCCTTGAAATTTGTCAAGGGTATTATTGTGCATTCCTCTCTCCCTGCTCCTTTTGATGAGGTGGCATGTATGTTGGTTAGGTATGTGACTTTTGAGGGTAGGTATAACACTCTATTACTTCATCATAATGTCCTTTTAAACCATTTCCATAAGGGCCCAAGGGTTAGTCTCCCATACTATATCTTGCAATCCATGGAAGCTTCTATTCAATAATTTTAGACACACAAATGTGCCCTACCTCTTAATGAAGGGGTTATTTTTATTTTGAATTAGCACTACAACATAATCTCTATTAACATTCCATTTCATAATATTCCTCCCCTCCCCCATAGACCTCCTACTCAGAGAAGGATTAGGACTAAGAATCCCAATTTTCATTCCTCACCTCCTCTTCCTCCCAAGAGGGTGCTTAGAAGTAGTGATAAAGTCAAGGGTCTAGCTCCTAGCTTTTACATGGGTAATGAAATTACCATTGGAGAGAGTCTCCTTGACATGGGATAGATTTCTATGGATTCTAATCCCTCCCATCACATTCTCAAGGAACCTAGGCTCAAATATTAAGTTATGTAGCTTGAAGAAAGGATTAGTGAGCTCAAGAAGGAGGTCACACAGCTCAACAAGATTATTGATAAGGGCAAGAAGAAGGTGGATAAATCCTCCCATTATGAGACTAAGATGGAAGATATTTTCAAAAGAATAAAATATTTGGAGGGCACTATGGATCATATTAGGATTAGGTAGATTGATCATATGGCCATACGCTAGGCCATTCTAGAGTTCTTTGAGTTTCAAGTTAGGCAAGTTTGCACCTTTAACAACTTACATCCAAGCTTATGGAAGGGTGGAACTGAGAAGACTTATGTTGTAACCACCATTGGCATGATAGAGGCATCTCAAACTACTACTCTCAATCTATTTAATGCATTGGAGGGACTCAAGAATAGATTAAACAAGCTCCTCAAGTGAAGCTTCCTTTTCTTACTTTCTAGTTCTTTATTTTGTTGACTTGTTGCTACTTTAGTGTTATGAAGTTGCTATTGATATGTTGTTTTGGTGTTGTTATCTGGTAGGATACTCCTTGTTATTTCCCTCTCTTGTTTATTCTAGTTTTAGACCCTTTTTTTAGCTGGGGGTGGACCCCACTCATCAAAAAACCACTACTATACTCATGTATTATCTAGATTTTGAGCCTTTTTTGGTTATGGGTTTCCTTGTTTTATCTAGATTTTGGGCCTTATTTTGTATTAGGTATTGTCCCTTTCAAAACCATTTACCAATAATGAAAAACACCATAGATAATACCTCTCTCTATAGTTTTATAGGTATTTTCTCTATAGAAAAATGTATGAGATGATGTAACTGACCTTCACCTAGTTGCGCTAAGATAGCTCCTACTACAATATCAAAAGCATCCAAATATATGTGGAATGGATTCTTCCATTTAAGAAAAAATAGAATTAGTGTCACCATTTTTTTTAGCTCAATAAATGTTGCTTGGAATTTTGCTATCCACTCAAATCTTGTATCTTTATATAATAGTTTCTTCATTAACACTAATATGGCTACTTACCCTTTTATAAACTTCCTATAGTATATCATATGATTGAGAAATGTACAAACTTATATAGAGTTAGTTGGAGGTGGCATCCTTACTATCATAGCAATCTTAACTGGATCAACTAAAATTCCCTTGCTACATATGCCATGGCCTAGAAACAAACACTTTTTAAAATTATAATCAATGCCTAAAGTGTGACATTGTTCTATAATTAATTGTATCTTTGACATATGTTATTTAAACAAACAAAACATATCCCAATCATCCAAATAAACTTATATAAAGTTATGAATGAAATATTTAAATACATTTACTATATCCATACAAGACACTACCAGTGCATTCTTTAGGCCAAAGGGAATTCCATTATATGTGAATGATCCCCATTCACTTTTGAAGGTAGTCTTAGCATGATCCTACTTTATGATAAAAATCCGATGGTACCTAGTGAAGTTATCTATGAATGAGTACACTTCATTCCCTATGAAAAACTCAAATAATTCATCTATGAATTTTATTGTGAATGGTTCATTGATGAAGGCATCATTGAGTGTGTGGTAGTCTTCACAAACTTTAATTTCCCTTGTCTTCTTTGGATGTATAACTATAGGGATTACCCATTATATTTTTTCAACTGGATTAATAATTCCAACTTCTTGTATTCGATCTAGTTCAACTTTTAATTTGATCTTCATATTGTGATGGAGCCTCTATGGTCACTTTTTGATGGGTCAAGTGCACTCTTTAAATTATATATGCATCTCCCCAAGGTTGGATCCACACCTTTTACTTTTAGAAAAACTGGTTAGAAATACATATTGATAGTCTTAGAGTAATTACAAAGCTTTTGATATTGTTTCTTGTCCCCATTAGATTCCCATAGTCACAATCTTATGCAGATCCATTGTTCTAATGTTTCCCTCAATTTTTTCAAGGGTTCCTAATATAATTTTATAAATCCAATGGGTAGAGCTTATTATAGTATGCACTTACCTTCCTATTGTGAAATGCTTATGTTGTGCAATATTTATTATTCAATCTGCTCTATGCTTTGAATTGGTTTTGATTTAGCTTCACATTCTAGTTTAAAGAATCCTTCTAGATCTATATTTCTATCACTCTCACTAGACTCTATCAGTTCATTTGTTATTTTATTAATTATATTAATAAGATCTTATTATTGTTGACTATCCCTATAATTTTAAATTTCCAAATTCAAATCCTATGCTACTTCTTGCTAAGATGATGATTTAAATATAATTAGTAATTCTTCTTCTCATCCATGAAATATAAATATTTTGATTTTTTGTAAGGCATTATACACTAATGGATTATCATCTTCAAACATAAATTTTTTAATGAAGTCTTGATGCACTTACACCCAATGTTTGGTCTCTCTCCTACACTATTGGTGCATATACTAGGCCATTGGCAGAGGTTATAATGTATGACTAAAAATGTGCACCCAATACCTTGGATATACTCCCTGTATAGTCCATATCTACACACAATAATGAATGTGTAACTCAAGGAATTAAACTTATTAGAATAAAGGCCATTCTAATTTCATAGTAGTTGGTAGGTGCAATATAGCATGAAAATTTTTTACATGCTTCCTTCTAATGAATTTTTGGATTTATAATGCACTGCCCACCAAGATGAAGTAATCCCTTTCAGCACATAGATGAGTGCAATAACTCATTGATCCACCTCTAACACATGGTGTTTAAGCCTCAATATGAATGGATTAAGGTCCTTTATCATAAATTATTGAGGTATATATAATTCAATAGTGAACACCATGTGCAAAGGTCATATCTCATGATATCTTTAAGCCTAGTTCAACATATGAGTATCTGAGTCACCACTTATGGATGATGTTGTTTCCCAAGGTAGAACTCTCTCTAGAGTAGGTTCTTATGTAATAAATCATTTTTGTACTTGCATTATATAGTAAATATACTTTAGATTTCATCAAAGAGAAACTAAGGGAGAAACACATTCTTCTATCTAAACCTGCCTAGTTAGATCCTTTATTACAAAAAGGTTGTACATTGGTCACTCTTCCTACTATGTAGTGTGTTATTTCTAAGCTTGATGCCCTTCAAGTCACAAATCTATTTGTATTTCATCTATGTTGGCCTTAAACCAACTATTATCTCAATAGGCATAAGAGGACTTTAACTCTTTTGGGATGATATATAGATTTTTGCTCATATTTATTAATGGGTATGACCACTATCTTATCCCCTTGATGTGCCTCGAATTTATTGTGCATAGTTTTAATGGTTATCTAACCATCATAGGCCTATTTATTACCAATTAAGGTAGGATAATGGGTCTCTACTATCATCATATCAATGACCTCAATATATCCATGTAGACTAAGCTTGGCTACTTTAATCTCAACATCCTCTAGCCTTCTAATGGGTTCCACCCTACCATAATCTACCAAAGTAAGAGTAACATGATAGTAGATCAAGGTCAGTCAACTAATGGCTTGCCAAGTTGATCATGGAATCATATTGACCATGCTACCAAAATTAAACACTGCATTCAAAATCTCATATTCGGCCAACTCAAATGTCCATACAAGAATCAACATCCCAAGATTTATTAATCTTACCATACCATACTACTTTGTCAATATGTTATTGACCTCATTATGCACACTCTAGAAGATTATGTAGGAGATGAGTTATGTTTTGTAAAATATATTCATTAAACAGGGTGATAAGTAACTTCATTAGGTCTATTAGGTCAGTCATAACACCCTCATATCTCATGATTCTTATAATTTACCTATACATTTAAGCATCAGTGGTTGTATTATGACTTTTAAAAGCTGGTTGTTAATTATCTTCCAAGAACTACATATTTTGGTACATCAAATTCTTTTTAGTAGCAATATTATGATATTTGTCTTGTTGTACTTTTCTAATCCCCTGATCTTGTGGTATTTCTAAGGGTGATAACCATTGTTATTTTCTTTGTTTCTTGGTGAGTGCTTGCATAAATGCATTATCTTTTTGTTGCACATTGATCATGTTTATGTTTTGCAGTAAATTCTCCTTTCTTTGTTTGTTAATCATTGGAAAATATTCCATTTGATGTCAACCTTAAGTTTATAGTATATGCAATCGATTTATCTTTATGGATTAGTAAGGCAATTACTCATATAGTGATTGTATGATCCAAATAAATAACATTTTATAGGTGGTTGGGTTCACCAATTATCATTATTATGACCTCTTTGATAACCCCCTCAATATCCTCCCCTATAACCTCATCTATAGCCACCTCTATTTTTTTGTTATCCCTAACATTATGTTTGTTGTCTAACATACCCTCTTTATTGGTTTTCTATGTGTCATACCCCCATATTGGTGTTGATGGGAACTCAAATTTTAATTTAACTATTTTTTTTGGAGGTTCATATTGGTCCACGATTGTTGATACTGACCAGAATATTGATATTATGGAGATGATGTATTATTTTAAATTGTTAGATCTTGTGGTTGATAGTGGGGTAATAAAGGCATCCATATGGGAATACTTTAAGTTGCACTTGTTATCTCCACTTCTGGTCCTGGAATTGCATGCTTCATAGTTAGTATTTGCTATGCTGAAACTATGAATACATTATTAGTAATATATTCCTTCAAATTTTGTAATGCTCAGTAATTATTTTCATCATGGTTAATGGACTTATAAAAATTTCAAAAAAATCTTTGTGATTTTTGTATGTATTGTTGTAAAATATGGCACTTGGAAGCCATATGCCCGACTACCCTACATATCTCACAAAACTCATTGTTAAGATTAGGATAATCATTTATATGATGTCCTTCCTATCTATACTCTGTGCACCATAAGCTTAGTTTAGGATTACATTTTTAATGCATATCATCCATTCTTCTCATGAATGCATCTATCTTTGCCTCAAATTTAGAACCAACTATGGGATCATCCCCATAATCCTCTATTTTCTCCACTTTTTAAGTAACAAATAAAATGTTAACTTTGATTGGGTACTGGGTCTATGTAATTACAAATATAATTCTTGGTCATAGCCCTTCTATAAGCCAAACACCCTTATCTTTATCCTCCAAAATGAATTCAATTTTTTTCATGACATTAGGTGATCTTTGATCATATTATCCACCAATTTCTCTAAATTTTTTCCCAATCTCCTTTAAATCTTGAATAGTCTGGTTTATACATTTTTTCAATTTAAACACTACTATTAGTATACTTTTAAATTGTGTAAGGTCCAAAGTGTTTACATCCATTTTAAAAATGAAATCTAAGGCTCATCTTTACAAATCCACTATGAGTTCACATTTATTAACATCATCTGATTTTATCCCTCTAACATTTCATTTCATATCAAAAGTTACCAAATATTGCTCTAGATCTATAAACCCATCATACAACATTAAATAAATAAACATACCTGCATTGAATTCCATAATTGGTACACTTATAGTTTCTACCATAGTTTGATGAAAACTAGCAAATGTGAATGAAGATAATTACACACTGTGACTATGAATTTATGTGACAACACACTAATCTTTTCAGGTGTCTTAAAAAGGAATTCATCTTCTTCTATTTTCT
Organism: Torreya grandis; assembly: GCA_037957365.1. Taxonomy (NCBI): domain Eukaryota; kingdom Viridiplantae; phylum Streptophyta; class Pinopsida; order Cupressales; family Taxaceae; genus Torreya; species Torreya grandis. The sequence goes on from JARHVA010009757.1 coordinate 190,189, forward strand.
TCCTATATATTGCCTACTTATTTTTGCATTTATCTTTCCAAATTGTTCTATAAATGAATCAAACCAATCTATACCCACAAATTATCTTGCACTTCTTATTCTTTCCAATAATAAATTGGGCTAGGTGGATGCATACTCTTAAAATTAATGACTTCTACTTTGAATTTATTCTAACTTTGAACTTGAACCTGTCATAGTTTTGCATTCAAATCTAAATTCTTCCCAGAAACTTTCCTTCTTATGTCTAGATAAAAACCCTTTCATTAACTATGATATACATATACCTTCTAAATTCTCTATTGTTATCTTACCTTCTCTTTATTACTGTACTATCTCCATATCTGCATCATTTCTATCTACTTCTTTATGTTCATCAGGCCCTTTTAAATACTTTATGCACTCTTTGATTTTTGTACCTTTCACATATTCTCTTAGTGTTTTTTCCATCTCTAGCATCTTCTTTCCTCATATTTCTATCTCTAATACTTTCTTCTCTACCTCTAATCCTATCCACAGTTAATTCTAAATTTCTTGTTTTGTTTTGATGTCTCTATTGTCGTAGTTTCTATTCTAATCCAAGAATATTCTTCTCACTAATTATTTTTTTTGCTTTTCTTTTTATGGGATTGGGTTCAATTTTATTTTAATAATCTACTTGTCATTCTCTTCTATCTTTCATGTACCCCCATGGTGCCCAAAGTGAATACTCCATCTTGGTTGGATTAGGCACCATGGCCTTTTCCAAAACCAACATCTTGATTAGATTAGTTAGTCACTACAAAAATTTCCTCTGATTCCTTAGACAAACCATTATTTTGTAGATTTAAAATTTATGTATCTTTTCACTATGAATTTAGTAATCTAACCATTAATTATATTCCTCATCCAATAGTCTACTACTCAAATCTAGTTTGTATTCAGGTTGTGCAATTTATCTAACTTCTCTTTTATCTAGTAAGGCACCAACTTTTCATCCTTTGATTGATATTGATCAATGACCTAATTTATAATAAGATGAGAATCACCATAAACTTACAATTTTTTAATATCTAATTGCACATAAATACATAGTCCATCAAGCAAAGTTTCATATTTAGTGATTTTATTTGTGCATGGAAAATAAATGTGAAATGATTTTGGAAGAAGAAAGCCATGTCGCATGATGAACAATAGTCCTAATCCTAAACCATGTGATGTGAAAGAACCATAAAAATGAATATTAAACTAGGTATCTTTAATTATATTCATAATAAACTCATCAATAAAATTCACTATGATAGGAACAAATTCTTGTAGATGTGCTTCAGCCAGTTGATCAATGAGGACTTGTCCTTTGATTACTTTTTGATGTAAGTTCTCAATATCAAATTCACTAAGAAACATGACCAATTTTTCCATTCAACATATGAGAGATTATTTTACCAATAAATACTTCAATGGATCCACTTTATAAATCAATAGTTCTTTGTTATTCAATATGTAGTATCTAAGAATCTAAGAAGCGAAGATTAATACAAGACAATTTTTTTTAATTAGACTATAATTTTTTTCATAATAAACAAATGTTCTACTTATTTAATAAATAGCTCATTATTTCCATTGATCATCATGATAAGAAAAGAGTGCCTTTAAGGTGGTATCAGTTATAGAAAGGTATAGTAAAAAAGGCTTTCCCAATATTGGTGGAACCAGTACCAGAGGATTAGCTAGATATTGCTTAAGTTGATCAAAAGCCTCTTGTAATTTCACATTCCATTGGAATCTGATGCCTTTATTTAGTAGATGATTGAATGGATGACATTGATCAATAAGTTGAGAGATGAAATGGCTCTATGAGAGATAATGAAGCTTAATAATTTACTTGATTTAACCCCAAAAACACATTTATTAGGGTTGAGACACACTTTATACTCGCATAACCATTCAAATATTATGTGTAGCACTATTAGATGATTTATGTGAGCTTTTTTATTTTCCTAAGATATCATCCACATAGTCTTTGACAATATCATGCATGAGAGCATGAAATATTATGATCATTACTCATTGATATGTGGTCCCTATATTTTTTAATCCAAATGACATGACTTGATAACATAATTTTCCCGAAGGGGTTATAACTTTTATTTTGACTTAATCCTCTAGAGCAATTTTAATCTTATTATAACCTAAAAATCCATCCATGAGAGATAACATTTCATAACCCACTATTAAATCAATAATCATATCTATATTCGATAGCAAAAAGTCATATTAAGGACAATCCCTATTTAAATATCAAAAATTCATATATATATGGATGTCAAATGGTTTATTTCTAATAGGAACAATGTTAGAAATCCAATCTGCATATGGAATGGGTTTGATGAAACCTACAACCAATAAATTTTATAGCTCAACCTTGACCAAAAGATCAATTCATATATGCATCTTGTGTAACTTTTGCTTAATTAGCTTGATGTCTAAATGCATGACCAAGTGATAAATAACTAAAGATGGATTTAGAACTAGCATATCTGAATAATCCAAATCAAATATGTTAATGAACTTTATGAGAAGGGAAATGATTAATTCATGATCCTATGCATTGAGGGACACACCAAGATTTATTACCTTTAGATCATCATACGTACCAATGTTAAACTCTATTATGTATTCCAAAAGAAGATTAGAACCATCATATAAAATAGTAGAAAAATAAGTTAGTTGATCATTGGACTTAGAATCTAAACTTTTAGATGGATCCATATAGTAAGAATCAAAATCATTTCCTTTAGGTAATGACCAATTAAATACCAAGTGGGGATTATATAGAACCATATGCTCATATACATCATGATCTTCAAGATTGATTTTATCATTGTATGATAGACATGAAATTATGAATTCCTAATCTTTTAATGAGGGAGAGAAAACTTCCTCATATAATGACACCTGAAATAGGTTTTTACCAAAGGGCATGTCTTTATTTTTTTTTCTCTGATCTAAAATCACCTTATAAAGGTTTTCACTTAAGGATCTTGATGTTTCATTTTTCTTTTGACTTAGGAAGTTCACTTGCTCTGAAAAGTAGGCCAACAAATCCAAAGTGAAAAAAAACCCCTATTTGTAGTCACCTATCAATAAACCATCTCTGAGGCTTAGGAAATTTGATAATGATTCTTCATTGTCAAATTCATCTAGAGTGATAACATTGTCTTATTGGTCATAATCCATAATTTTTGTATATTAAAGGTTAAGGGAATGGTATGAATACCATAAATGGTAAGAATAGAGAAGGAATTGAATAGGTTAATGTTGGCAAGCTCATCGTATATAATATAGTAGGACTTTATATCACTACTAGGAACATCATCATTTAGTGTACATGTCAAATCAATTTTTAGACATTTGGGGACTACCCCAGGTGGTTTGTATCTTAAATATTGTTTCATTGAATGATTCATCAAAATAATAAGATCTAATTAACCTTGATCTTTTTCCCCCAATCTATTTCCTTTATAATCATTATGATCCATAATTTTATTGGGAATAAGGTATTTTTTTCTTTGGAAACAAGGAGCTAGATACTCATTATATAGCTATAACTCATATTCTATTTTCAAATCCTCTTGATTGAAAGACTTTCCTAGAAAAAAAGAAGATATTCTATAAGAGAATATCTTGTTTATACAACTCCATTTTGGGCTAGCCATAGGGCTTTAGTTATCTAAGTAGTTTGGCCATATAAAAATCATATTCTATTTTATACAATCCTATAATTTATTATGAATGTCAAATTAATAGTAATTCAATGAGGGAAAAGGTGTTATAGAAGATGAATCAAGGGTATCAAGATCTATGTAATTAGATGGAGGTTGTTCATATATTATTTGTTTATCCTTTGTTATGGGAGTAATAGAACCAAGATAATAAGTATACTAATGACCTTATACTTCAAGATGTTTGTAATATTTATATGGTTGAAAATATATAAGAATTGTCACCTTCATTACATCATGAGGAAACCTAATGCATTGATGAAGAGTATAAGGCACTACATGCATCTCATGAATCCATAAATAACCAAGAAGGAGATTGTATGGTAGTTCAATATCATTGACAAAGGGTGTTATGGAGAATGGACCCAACCTAAAAGGATAAGAAAATGGTTCTTATTGATTTGCATTTAGTGTTATCATACCCCTTGATAGTAATAGTATCATTATTTATATATACTAAAGTATAGCCCAAATGTATAACTATATTCAGTCAAATAATGTTAAGATCTGATCCATTGTATATTAGTACTCTCTTTATCTTTTGATGGGTAATTGTAACCTCAATATATAGAGAATTGGCATGAAAATCCCCTCGATATGATATATCCTTCTGATCAAACACCAATTATAGACCAAGACACAAGTGTTCAACCATTGATTGAAATTTATCTAATGGAATATTGCTTAACACCTAAAATTGACTCAAAATATCATATAAGACATCGTTGTGTATCTGAGTTTGACTAAGGACTTGTTGTTGAATGGCAAAGACTCATTATTATGTAAAATCAACCTATTGGACTAAGGGAATTTGTTGTTGTATTTAAGGACTGATAGCAAGATTATATTGTGGAACATGGGGATTAAAAGGAATATTTTGTATATGGATTTTTTGGAGAGATTTTGAACTTTGTAATGGTTTAGAGGTAATTTTAATAGATTTAATTTTACACATGGTATTACTATCCACTTGGTGAGTATTGGGATACATTTGTTGTATATTTTATACAACTATTTGTGAAGGATCTTTGCGTGTAATTTATTCAAGAACAATGATTGTCTTAGCATTGGTAATGTCAAACAACATATATTTTCTTATATTTTTTAGTGGAGGATTAAATCCTACTTTAAGTACCAAATTGGAAAGGTCATTGAACATTTCACTTATTTTTTGCACTTGAGCTTCGACATTTGGCAAAACATGGGGCGAGTCTAGAAATAGCTCCTTCTCTTTTCTAGATATTTATAGAATTGTGGACATTTGAATAAATGGGGGATTGTGACTAAAAGATGCTTCATCATCATTCCAATCTATAATTTGGATATTATTTAGTGGTGGTGATATTTGATGTAGGTTTTATAGAGGAAAATCATGAGGAGGTTTAACATCCAACTCTAATAAATGCAAAAGAATTTCTTCTCTATTATCAAAAAAGTGTTGCTCAAATTTGTGTTCAAATAAATCTTGCATTGATTCCATTTCATACCCATCTTGGTTACCTTATACATAGTTTGGATTCATAAAAAATTCCTGTTCATGAGGATAAGTAGTTTGATATGTGAATGGATCAGTTTGACCTTGAGCCCAATCATCCTAATAAGTGGCATTATAGGCTATACCGCTTCATGTATAGTGAGGCATATTGGTCATGAATTTTGGACTAGACCTAGATAAATATGGGAAAATGAATTGGAAATTGACACAAGAAAAACTTGGATTCAAAAAAAGTTGATCTAAACATAAGGGACTAAAATGGAATCTTAATTAGAAATGATCTTACAATGGAAACTTAAGAACAAGACTAGAATAGGTTCAAACCCACATAAATAGAGTAACAGTATTATTTCAAATAAGGAAAGTTTGGTTTGAGACACAATTTAGACACAAGTAGTAGAAAGACTAATTTTGACTTAGAATGTGGATGAGTAATGGTACACTTTCACATAAAGGAGGTATGAAATGTATAAGTTTTGAACAAGTTAGACTAAGAATAGGACAGAGTAATAAATTTTTGTGTAGGTGTATGAAAATTAAAACAAATTTTTGAAACCATAATAAATCAAGCTAATACTCAATCTATCAACCTTATTTTAATGACTGATGGGATTACTCCACATTCATTGAGCCTTTTGATATACTTGCCTTGAGAAAGGATATAATTTAAGATTTTTTAAAGTAATTATTAGAATTATTGGTAGGGTTTTTACACCCCCTTCTCTCAAAAGGTTTGTACATAAAATATATCTTCTGAGGATGTTAACATTTATACCCTATATCAATGAATGTGTAGTATCAAAAAATTCTTAAACTAATTTTTTTGAAGGCTTACTAGATGGTCCTGATATACCTTGCAATATGTGGGTGCTTTATAACCATCCATAAATTAGATGTCAAGTTATCTATCATGTTATGATATGGTCGTGTCCCTTTCACAACCACTTCACCCATCAATTTCTTAATGAAGTGCAATTTTTATAATGTGCATGCTCTAAGGATATATTTGACTTGTTAGGTTAACCACTCAGCCATTGTTTAATCGAATAACATACTTAATTTTTATACCCCATTGGCTAATGGGGTTGGTATGATACTAGGAGATAAAACCCTAGGTCAATGTACCCATAGATAATTTATGAGGAGATGATGAAATCCCAATTGTTAAGCCTAAATAAAGAGGAAGGTATTGTCATTCTAATTCATACAACTCCCACTAAGGGTAAGTGAAGAGCATAGTAAGCAAATCTTCAATATTTAAAGCAAATAGAATATTTATATTTTTGAGTCACCCAAAGGGGAGAGAATATGCAAAAAATATCCCCATAATACACTCAATAATAAATATATAATACTTTCATGAAATGAGAAAGATTTGAATAAAATAAGCAAGTGTTATTTTTATAACCCAAAATGAAATATGAATTAAAAATGTGATTTGTTTGAATAGATCACCCCACTTTTGGAACCTGTAATCAAACAAGGTGAGTATTTTTGATTAGGGGTATTTAACAAGTGAAGGAGTTTTATTTTCTAGGTTTTTCCAACTCTTAGATTATGACACAAAAACATTTTCATTGTTTAGCAGGAAATAATTTCATCAATTTTAGAAAGCCTACAAAATAATAGAAAATAGAACACATAATCAAAAAGATAGAGAGCAATTTTGTCAATTACTAGATGATTTTTCCAATTAGAAGATCAATTTCATTAAAAATAAAGATAATTTCACTATAAATAAAGACAAGTTCACTAATAAATAAAAAATTGAACTTGAAATAATTTCATTTATGTGTTAACAATTTCATTAAAATAAGGAACAATTTCACGTAAATGTTGAATGTTTTCACCGATGGTCAAAATAAATTCATCAATATGTATAAAATAGACTATATTTGATAGAGAAAAAAATATTTGATAATATCTATGATTTCATTAAAATACAATACAAATTTTTTGAAATGCAAAATAATTTTGCTGATAAAAAACATGCATAGAAATAAAACAAAGCAAAAAAGAATAAAGATGATTTCATCACTTACAAAGATTATTTCACTAATTAGTAAATAAAATGATATGATTTTGTCATTTTCATGAATAAATTCACCAAAATGTAGAAATAGACAGAATAAGAAAATTTTAACATAAAATAGCCAAAATATCAAGATTCTTTCCAAATCAAGATTAGTATATAGGCTCAAATGAAAGGTGTTGATTGCGTATTCAAACTAGGTGTGCCATATGTATCATAATAATTAAAATTATCAATATTTTCACTAAGTTTTAAATACAAGCAAAGCAATCACAAATATGAAAACTTACACCTAAGACCTCATGATCAAAATAAATAATGAGACAATAATGCTAAAGATTAAAACTAACACGATGCAAACCTTCATTGGAACTCGTATTTATTAGGATTTATCTCATATGTAGATTTTAATGGTCTTTATCAATTCCAATTATTTGAGGATATATCCATTGTGGCTATGGACCTTATTTAATTGATCACAACAAGAAGGTTGATAAACAAGTTAGCTCGATAAAATGCTAGGGCTTCCCTATATCACTTGAACATTATCAATTACAATGCAAAGAGGTATATTTATAAAAAATTAAAATCATCACTTGGACCTTCATCTTGAAATCAAGATGAATGGTTGTAAGAGAGTCCTCAATAGTGCACATGGATCAACACATGGATCAATGATGTGAGCTTTTCATCTTAAAGATGAAGGGTGGATGATTATCTTTGTAAAAATATCGAATGAGAATTAATATAAACCATTCATATTGTTTCTAATATTAAGGGTGAGGATTCTCCTCATAATATATTTTTGAGAGTTCATTTAAACCCTTCATCATGTTTTCAATATGAAGGGAGGAGAATCATTCCCAAGAAAGTAAATGGATCAACCATGTGGGCCCTTCATCATGTTTCCAATATGAAGGGTTGAGAATGCTCCTAAAATATCTTAAAATATTAATTATGGGCCCTTCATCTTATTTCCAATATGAAGGGTGGATAATAATCCCTTTATTATTAATTATTTGAATAATTGGTGTGCTCACAAGGGTATATTCTTAGGATCTCAAGATTCATTTTTACATGAAGGTGTCCTTTGAAGGGGAACAAGAAGAAAATTAGTAATTGGAAGAGTAATTAATTAAATTTATCAAACATATATTTTATTAATAAAACATGAGTAATTGATTACTAGATTGAATTTTAGGAGTATGTAATTGAATAGGGAAGGAAAAATTATCAAATTAATCAGAGAAAAAGGATTTGAATAGAGAAATTGAATATAATGATAATTGAATAGAGAAATTGATAATTAAATAGATCTAATGTGTTGGGTTTTCACACTTAAATATTCCCCAAAGTGAATTTAAATGCATAGATTCGATGAATAGATGACTTCGAACTAGATTGTGTGAAATTATAGGAAATCATTCCATTTTACAATTTGACATGTAAATGATAAAATTGAAGTGTCCACAACCACACATTTTCACTTGTACCACATATTAGAGTTTTTGATATGATATTTTTATTAAATTAGATTCATAAGGTCCATGTATTACTCTCCACATTACATAGATATTTCAACTATATTCATGCCAACAAGGTAATAACAATTTCAACGATTCAATATGAACATCTTGTAGAACAAGAAATGTTTATTTTAAGATAGCTAATCATACAATCTACTAAGATTAATCATGAGATAAATGATAATAAAAATTCATTTCCCTTTCTTAGGTGACTAATACTTGATAAATCATTGCATTAATGACACATAGTGGACTCCATGTATTCCATATCTACACCTACACAACCTATCCAGTTGGTGAGATCTTTTTAAACATGTTTCAAAGGGGGTATAAAGACCCAAAATTATAGTTACACTAAATAAGTCATAAACCACTAAACATTGGGTTTCATGAACCATTACTACTTCATGACCACATATTCCTATGAAGAATAGGTAAGATATGACTAATTCTATAGATTTAAATTTGGCACATATACATAATCCTTGGTAGTATGATCAATATGCTTTACCCCATCTTGAGCTTAGAGCACCCTATGATCATATTTTATATGGGATCATCAAATAACCCTTTATTTTTCCCAAAATTCAAAAATTTCAAATATTCAAAAAAAATCAAAGAAATCAAATAATCAATAAAATAAAAAACATTCAAATAAAGCAAAAATACAAAAATATTTAGCATTTACATGTTTAGTAGCTATTTCATATATTGTCTACTTTTGTTGGTAAATATCATATCATTTATATACACACATATGTTTTATAGGTACTTTATTTTGATACAAGTATACACTAAATCCATGATACAAGCATATACAATGTTAAACCTTTCTTCTACCTACATGATAAAATACACTAGGATCATTTTCTTCTATTAATCATGATTAACACATCTTATATTATTTTATGATCATTATACATTATCATGTTGAGATTATATACTAATTCATGCATATAATCATATTTACATCTTACATAATGTGTTATATATGCTATGTTAGAAGACATTTTGCTAACATGTGTATGTAGGAACTAGTATGCTAATGTCATGATAGTTTCCTCTATTTTACTTGGTAATTTTATAATTTAGCTTGTTTGAGTATACTTATTTTCCACAATATTGTTTTAAGTGTGAATCATTTGAACATGTCCTCCCCTTTGAGCATGAGAAATTTGAATATGCCCCTTAGTTGTGTCTCCTTACACCCCTTTTTCATGACATCAAGTGTTTTTATGTGTGTTTGATAGTTTTATGATCCTGTGCTTGTAAATTATAGGTGTTTCCATGATCCACATAATATACCTTAGGTATTTTTATGTATGGATAATGTGAGCTTAATTGATACATATAATTTTACATGACTCTACTATATGATTTGTTACTATGTGAATGATACAGATATAATTTTTTTTTAATCCTTTTGAGATAAGGTGACTATTAGATAGCATTCCTCTGACCTAAAAAGAGTGAGAATATTAATGGGGGAATTTCATAGAGGCATGAATCCACATCCACATAAAGTTGGTAAAATTTTCAAAATTTGATATAGTTTACATGATTTAGTTGGGATGTAATCTTATACACTTAGAACCAGTTTTCACATATTTGAGATAGCATTTTTCATATTTGTGACTAATATTATACATAGATATAGAGAAAAGGTTACATTTTTATAGATACTTAAGCTTGAGACATATAATAGGTTTATATGTAATATAAATTCACCAAATTACATATATGCATTCATATTTTATATGCATCAATACTACCAAGAAGTATCATTTAAGCCTTTATCTATCTACAACACTTGGTTCCTTTGAGTAGTGAAATTGAGATTTGGTACATTAAATGGCCTTGGAAATATTTCCATGTTGTAGATTGAGATGGTTATACCATTTGACCTATGAAAAATTGGATAGATTGGCTAGATTATGTATACATTGAGTTATGTAATTGAGATTTAGTGACCTCAATGGACTTGGCACAACTCACCCTTGAACCAAATTAGGGAAATGATCACCCTCAAATTTTCATCTTCACTTCTCTAAGGTTTAATTTTTAACCTCTCTCCAATGTTTTAGTTAGGAAACATCATTTCCAAATAAAATTACCAAGGGAAAACATGGTTGCATTGACACATAGGTGTACTCCTTTGCTCTCTTCCATTTCTAGAATTAAAATTATTTAGTTTCATATTATATGAACTAATTAAACTATAAAATGTTATTTATTTCAAGTAATATACATACATTAAATTCAAGTAGGGATAAATCAAATAAAAGGTGTGTTGAACACACCATGATATGCATTTATTTCCTTTAACTTAGTAATTTCATCTTTATGCATTACTAGATTAAATGAGGGTTAGATATTAATACTAAATTTTCATTTTACATGATTAACTAGTCTTGTACACTTGGCAAGTATCACTCATAATGCAACCCTTTAGTTTAAGACTTTTCCATTTCTACAAGGCTTGTGTTTACCATCTCATTGTTTCTAAATGATTATTTTATAGTTTGACCCTAATATTATAATTAACTATATCACCTGTATCCCATGGTATGATTAAAATTTGATTAGTATTTTACAGTATTAGTTACACATCTTTAACAATTATCTTTCCTCCAAAACACTACTATTTAGACTAGGACACTAGCATTGACACTAGTATCCCAAGTCTGACGCTAGTGTTGTACCTTAAAAACACTCAAATTTTAAAATATTTTCTATAGATATGGGTCATCATATTTGTATTAAATAACTCTCATGAGATAATTTCAAATGGTGTGGTATAAATACAAAATAAATCCTACCCATTAATCATCTAACTACCAAGTAAAAAAACCTATAAAGCCCACTAAATCATTCTCACAATTATGTTCTAATTCCATTTTCTTCCCTATTTCTATATCAATCATAGGATTATTATTAATGATTTGAATCATTCAAATAATATCCCATGAGTAGTATTTGTCAAAGTTGCAAGCTATATCACTACTATTGATGTGGGGTTTATGCACAACTTAGAGAGTTTTAAACAAGGTAACCTCTAGAATTTTGGGATCTCTGTAGAAATATGTTCCACTATAAGGCATGAATTATATGTATGTGGTTTTAGTAAATAAGTGGTGTAATAACAAGTTAATCTTTTGTATCTTTCAATCAAGTTTTATGGGTGGATGTGTTGTTTTTAATATAAAGGAAAATCATTAGGTGAGTTGGATGTCCAAAAGACTAATCTAAGGTGAGTATATCTCAAAGAAACTTCAAAAATAGGGAATGGTAAATTAGAAAATAAATATTTTATGTATCTTGAAAAGGAATTTCTCATACTATCTTTTCAGTGGACAAGTCTCTCAAGACTAATGTTTGTTATTTACAACTATTGCTCACTTACAAGCAAACATGGTTGGGAGTCTAGGTAATTAGATATAGGGTGCTTATGGGTCTTAGCTAAAGGTTTCTCTTTTTAAGGCTGATGTGCATACCTTTATACGAAATATTATATCTCAAACCAAGAAGTTATCTAAGGTAACTATTTCTCACTCCTAGAATACTATATCTACTGAGATACTTCTACACACTTAAGAATAATTATTCAACCTTTACTAACTATATAAATCAATGAATATATATAAATATTTAATAGATGTAACACATATAAGATGGATAATCCATTCTTATAATAGTCAAATTCATCCATATCAATTTCACACATCAAAAGTATTTAATCAATTTAAAAACTAAAGAAACATCAAATTCATGAACATGAAAAGGGAAGAAGATAGAAAAAACATAGTTACACAAGAATCAATATGCTAGATTTATTCATAGATTTCATTAAAAAATTCAAACCTTTAAAATAGGTTTAAAAATTTTATATATATACATGGGGAAGGGGTTGCCTCATCCTCCAAGATTAGCATGCTATGTTTACATATAGATAGACCATAAGATAAGTTTGAGTTAAATAACGATGCATTACAAATATCTAGCCTATGAAATGTATACATGATACCAAGAAATCATTCAATTAAAATACATAAATATAACTAATAATTTACTATTTGGTTATGTCAGCTAAATATAAAATAGTATAAAATTAGCCAATCTAAATTGGCTCTTATTTGACTCATCTCAAAATTGTTACAAGAACTGTAGTAGAATTGGTAGTAGTTATTGCCATAGTAGTAAATAGAAGTGAACTTAAAGAATCACTATATGTTTGAATTTTTATCACCATAGGAATATTAGTTTGAGTTGGTATTCACATGTTAGTTATTTTCATTGTTGGCAGAGTTGGTGGAGTTGGCATAGTAAAACTAGTAAGTTGAGCCCGTTGTGTATATTTCTTGTTTACTTTTAAGTCCTAATAGTGCTTATAGGACTTATAATTTTGTGATATAATTAGAAACATATCCATAAGAGATAGCCTAATTACCATAATAGTCTTAGACATTATCTTATTATGCTCCACCTTGGTCACTATGAAACCAACTCTAAATACTTCTACCTCAGTGGCCTTCTTCCTAGCTACATTTATTTTAGCCTATATGTCTTCCAGGATCAGACCTTGTAGGCTCTATTTGAAATTATTAGGGGCTTGTTTTATCATCTATTTAAATGTAGCTATGGTCACCAACCTTCCTCAATTATCTTGAATAGTAACCAACTCTAGTCCTGATAGAATTTGCTTAGCTTTCTTTTCTTGCTAAACCAATTTATTGACTAATGCCTCTAAAGATATAACCCAATCTTGGGCCTCTTGTGTCCTTATCAATTCCAAATTCAAAGAATTTTATGCGTCCAATGGATTCATCAAATCTAGATGGCTAAAATCCTTATTGGGTGTAAATAGCACTAGGAAGTTCAGATTGTTGTCATATTTTTTGAGGTTCATGAATAGTTGGGTTATCTTATTGACATGTGGAGCCAAGATGAATTGCAAAGAATTAATGGAATCAAGGATTTAATATAATCTAATGGAAACACACTGTAAATATTATTTAATACCTCAAGTAATTTTAATTACTTGATGTTGCTATCTAAGTATTTCCAACTCTTCCTTGAGCTTCTGCCTAACCATTTCAATTCCTTGATGTATGGCCATGATAACTTCTATGTGGGTCTCCATATAAGATTTCAAGTAATATATGTAATAGGAATGAACCTTCTATCTATTTTATCTTTTGTTTAAGGAATATATTTCCTCCCTCTTTTCCATGACTAGGTTCCTACCTGAGCTATCTTCTATCTTTCTCTTTCTTAGATGTAATGGCTTTGTCAAATAGGGAGCTCACTATTAGCAATTCCATTATCTTTAGATTGGGCCTCTTGGATGTTGAGGATCCTAGTTCCTTATCCCAATCTATAAGAGTGATATTTGAGAGGTTAGAGGGAAATTCTTCCACCTGAGCATGTTCTTCTAATTATTTCTTAGTTTAGCTGGAAGGATTGGGCATTGTAAGCCAAATAATTTTTTTCCTAATCTAGGTTCCCATATTATGTCATTGAATTAACCACATAGAATAATTGTCTCCTACGTTCTCTCTTAGTGATTACCGCTATGGTTACTATGATGGGAGTGGAAGAAGTCAATGATGAACCAAATTAGGTAGAAGCGGATCTAGTTGGAGTGGTGGACTAAGAAATGGAAGGAATGGATAAAACCAATGTTGATGGAGTGGATGTAAATGAAAGGGATGGTAACCATAGGAATAGAATTTATAGTAGTGGTAGGTGAAAAAGGTATTGTGATAGTAGGTATATTTATGGATGGGTGTAGAAATAATAGACCTATAAAAGGTGTATGTTGGGGGAAAATGTGAAAATAATAGGGCTAGGGGTGATTGAAACTATAAGGAAAGACATCATATGGGAAAAACTTAAAGGAGTAGTGAGCAAGGGGCCCTTAATAGATGACTCACCTATAATAAGTGTTTTGGCCTTGAGTGCCTATAAGATTAGAACCTTTACTTGTTGCATCTCATCCTTGTCTACCTCCTGAGTTGGAGGGGTTTGTGGTCTATCCTTGGGATTCTTTTGTTATGTCTTGGTTTTTCTCCCTACTTGTGGACCTGTGAATTATGATGGAAGAGAATAAGGAATAGTACTTGGTATGGAGGATGAAGTATCCAATGTTTCCTTTTTATTTGAGGAATCCAAGCAGATAACCCTAACTTCCATTAGTACTTCCTCTTGTAATTCCATTTATGCACTACCTCTAATTTTGGTTAGATTCTCAACTAACTCTTGCTTAACTTTAATTATTTCAACTATTGAAGGTTGAATTAGGAGCACTTGTTCTTTTTATTTTGTTGAGGTAGGCAGTTGCTCCTCATCAACTTGTTCTTTTTCTTCTTGTTCTTCCTTATCATCTCCACTAATTGGTGCATCAACTAAAAACTAATATTGGTCATGAGGTTGGCTTTGAACTTATTAGGGATCAAGCCCCTCTCCCTTAAACTCTTTTAATGGCCTCCCACTCTAGAAATATGGGGATCTCCATCCTCCAAGAGGTGGAATTCAGAACATTTCTTTATCAAGTGTCAAGGATGGTTCTACTTGAATTAATATTAGTAAGTCCTCATTTAGACCTATGTTTATATCCCTTTATTTGAAATTATTTTCCTCTTTAGAATTTAATAAAAGGAAGTCATGATCGATTGGCTCATACTTGTATTCAAGGTCGAGAGTGTAAATTTTGTTTTGGACCTTGCCATGAAAGTACAAGTTTTTGTGAGGAAGGGTGGGTAGTGCATAAGACTTCCTAGCATTCCTAGCCTCTTTAAACTATCTATGAATGGTATAATTCATTCTCCCAATGGTTACATGAGACCCATGTAAAATGGCCTTTTATTTTTAGTGAGATCCTCATTGATGTTGTTTCAAATTTGATGAGAAATTTCCTATTCAAATACCTTGTCCAAAAAAAACTTTGGTAGCTAAAGAGGATCTAATTTATACCCCAACACCATGATCACTATGAAATCTAGATATATATAATAGTCTCCAATGTTATTGGCTAGTGTCTAAGCTATGCTTAGGGAAATTATTGATAATGGATAATCATGAATAGTCATCCATACCTAAGGATAAAGGTCCTCAAAAATATTGATTATGCTTCTCGCATATGAATAAATATGTACAAAGCTATAGTAGTCACATATCCTATTTTTAATGACCTCTACATTGATATCTCATATGACTCCATTATGCCTATACATAGTTCTCATGATTATGTTGAGAAGATAGGACATCATATAGAAATTACCACCAAGTGGCCACTTATCCTTCTACAAAATATGCTCTTGGAGGTGTATGATGATGATTTCCCCAATGTGTAGGTATGATCCAAGGTAGTCATAAGGTATAGAAGGGGAACCCATTATAGGTGCATATAGTAGATAATAACATGACTGAATATCCTATTCAACAGGGCCATTCCTATACAAATTCCCATTCTAAACTAGTAATAGGAACTGGGATCTTAACATGCTCTTTCACAGTGAACTCCTCCCTAGGTAACAACCATTTTTCAAGGGATCATTTTGGATGATTGACATTTTTACTTATAACTACAGTATGAAAATCATAGGTAACACCTACAATAGGCAAGCTTAAATACCTATTGAATAATTATCTAGATATTCATGTAATAACAATGTTGTTATCTATGTCATGTAGATAATCTCCATCCATGATTCTTCCTTTGAAGAATAGACCTCATAGTAAATTGATACATGACATCACTTATGGTTTTACAACATCATAGTGTAGGTCTTGGATCTTAAATGGGAGCAGGTATTTTATTAGCTACTTATCTTAAGCTACCATGTCTTATTCGATTGTAAATAAATCCATGTTCTTGATTGCTTCCCATAACTTATAATAATTTAAATAATGCCCCTCAAATGTAGTAGTATTGAACATAATATTGAGGAAGTTTATAGATTCCTTGATTGAGAACCTAAATGGTGTTTGGGCTCCCTTATAAGTCCTGGATGATGATGCCATGGTAATTGTGTTGAGTACTAGTATATCATAATCTTTTGATAATGTCATTTCTTCACTTAGTTAAATATCTCAAGTTAAAATTCATAGTGATAATAGTTATGGATCTTGGGATTTAGTTAAGCTAAAGTATACTCAAGCTTTAATGATTAAAAGATGTTAAATTGGTTGGGGGCTCGATATAAATAAATTTATATTGATCTTTAATTCATGTGTTATTACTCATTAACATCTATGAGCTCATCACCTTCATTCAATTTGAATTGTACCACTTTTTCCTATGTGTGAATTCAATGTATTATGCCTTATCATTTGGGGTACCATGGTGTAACTTTCCACTCTTGACATGTGTCATTGTATACCATAGTCAATAAAAGTCAAACTTTGTTTTCGGGACCAAAGACCCTAAAGCATAGAATGCCTTTCATGGGGATTTTCTCTCAAAGTTTCTAAAACAAAAGTTGTGGAAACAAAGTTTATAAAAGGAATAATTTCGATGAAAGGTATCCAAAATTAAAATTTATGATATAAATTCTTTGATATGTAAATGCTCGACATAAAAGTCTCTAATTAGAATCTTCCTAGGAAGAATGTTTTTGAAGCAAAAGTTTCTGATATAATATTTATGAAATGAAAGTTCCTGATGTATAAATTTCTATAATGAAATATCTGATATGAAAGTTGTAGATACAAAATTTCCTAAAGACTAATACTCCAAATAAATTTATCATTTGAAACACCTACCAAAGTAATTATTGCCACCCAAAATTATCAAAAAAAGTTGTTGAAGTAATTATTTCCACAGACCAAACTTGATGATTTTTTTTTTAAATAAGTCCTCTGATATGAAATTCATCAATGAGATCCCTTTTAAATGAAAGTTTTTGAAGTAAACTTCCCAAAATAAACATTCATAAATAATTATTCCTAAAATAAAGTCATTGATAAGAAACCTCCTGTAGAGAATCTTTCCAACGTAAATGTTTCCAATGTGAAAGTTTTCAAACAATCATTTTATTAAAGTAATTATTTTGATCAAAATAATATTCATACCTATCATTCATAGCTAATATTTCCATCAGTTTCATTAATATGATAGTCTAAATAAGTGTTTTCCAAAAAAAGGTAAACCACAACTTGATTTTAACATTAGAAACACCAATTTTATACAAGTATCAAAAGTATTATAGCCCACAAAATTCACAAGTACCCTTTTAATATGTTCATTATTTTCAAAAAACAAAGGGGTATCCCCACTTTCCAAATAAAAATACAAAGTGGGGTGTGTTAAATACAATAAATACATGCACTCACATATAACATACTACATAATTTCTCACACACAAGCCCACATAAGGGGAGAACAACATTGGTTTGAGGCCCTCTTCAAAGTATATGGATATGGAGGCAGTGCTCATTGACATATGGGTCTTTAAGGTCAAATTGACTTCACTTGAATGCACTAACACTTTTTTTACAATATCACATGCCCTAATTGAAATACCTAGGCTTTTGAGCTACACATTTATATCTAAAATTTATGCACATGATCTAGATAGAGAATATGCAAGGTGATAGTAAGACCTAACATGTGTAATTAGAATTTTTATAAAAGGAAGTGTACTTCACTTTGGATATAAGTGTCAAAACTTGGATAAAAAGAATAAACATTAGTGTCCATATTCAAATATTAGTGTCTAAGCTAATAAATAGTTGATTTATAGAATCTAATGAATCATACCTGAGCATCATCCTATCTTGTTCTACACCTACATTTACTAGATATTATTATGCATCATTAAAAAATATAATAATTATCTCTTCTTCATGTTTGAGAAATCAAATTATTTTTTGGCATTGTTCTTTATATATTTAGTATATTTCCATAATTCAACAATATAATTAAATTTTGTGAACCTAAATTATTTAATTGGTCTACTTATAGAATAGCTTAGTGCATTTTGATTAGGATATTATCCTTACCTTTGTTTGAAAAAAGGTTAAACATATTGTTTATCTTTACCATAAGTCTCCCATGTTCTTAAAACAACTATTTTAATATTTAAATCCTTCCCTTGGGTCAGTCCACACATTTGACATGTCACTTATGAGTTAAAATTACCCATAGAGTCATCCTTTTATACACATCAATACTAAGGTTATTCCTATCTATATCTCACTTGAAAAATTACTTCCACTTTGAGGAAGACATTTTCACATCTTTGAGACACTATCATAAACAATCCAAATATTAAACTCTATCAAATGAAAATTCCTTAAGACAAGTCTAAACATATAAAGAAAGGTCAAATTTACATATTTTTAAGTGTCAAAATCCAAAGTTTTGAATTTTTTTCTATCATATCATTAATGATCACACATACACATGAATGGGAGAACTATGTTTAGTTTGATCCCTCTTCATAGTATTGTAATGTATGCAATTCTCAACCACTTATCAAGGTGTGGTTAGGGTTACCCATTCCATATTTTTAACCCTTTTTTATAGGTCAATAAAGTGTCAAAAGTGGAGCTAGGGTTTTAAGGAAAAAGAGGACAAAATTATAATCTTTGTGTACCTCTGAACATTTGAAATTTCACATAATTATTTTGATAGGTAGGCATAACAATCTATTATTGAATAAAACCAAAAAAATATATAGACAAATCTAATAGATAGTGGACACATCCAATTGTCACAAGTGTCTAAGAATTACCATCAATGTCCTAATATATTTTGACAGTTAGTCTCCTAATCCAATCGATCATCAATCTATTACAAATTATTTCTAATGACTATCCCCATTAATAGATCATAGTATGACATTAATAAGTTGGGTGCCCTATCTTCTTTTTATTTTTGAAAATATTAAACTCAATATAAATCTAATTTTTACATTTATATCTATGTATTTTATGTTATATCTTAGGCAATATTAATATTATTAAAGTCTTAGCTTTGTTTAAATCACTAAAATCTAAAATAAGTTAAAACATTTTGTTGAACCAAATCTTTATCTTGAGCATGAAAACCCTAGGTTTTGTTTAGGGTTTCATCCTACCTTCTTAGGGTTTTATATTTATCCTATATTAGGGTTTTATATCTTATTTTTTGATTTCCCCTTAGTCACATCAATAAATCATCGCTATAATGGATATACATAATTTATATTTTTTAATTCAATCTAATATTGTCATAATCACATGTTTCTTCCTTTAAATATGGAGTATATTCTCCTTAGTAACTCATATTGTCTAAATATCCCATCTTATATGCCTTTGGTTACCACATAGTAATAAATATCATGTATGACTCCCATTGTTCCTCCTCCCCTGGACTTCAATGTGGTGGTATCTACCATATCAGTCACATTATTTTCCCTAGGCTTATATTATATTATGTAGTGCATGTTATCACAACACAAAGAGGTAGGGTAAACTATCATGTGGGCAAAACAAAGGTAGTAAAAAATATCCTCCCCATCCCCTTCAACATCCCAATATTTCACCGAATCCAACTAAATGGCATGATATCATTTATCAACGTAAGAATACCTAAACTAATATCTCTAAAATAGATTGATACTCAAGAGATCAACTATTTACAAGGGTATTATATATGCAACATTGCATGCCACTACTTTACTAGATGATGTATAAACTTCTTATTTTTAATCCATCATCAATACATTGAACAAAATGGAGACATGATATATTTTTAGAAGGAATATGTGTCTACTGAACATATTATATATCAGAATATCCCATTTTTTATTCAAATTAAAATCTTAAATAAGGGAGTCAAACTTGTTTTGATAGATAATGGGTCAAGAATGAATTTTATAAAATAAAAGTTCTAAAAATAATGGGTATCAATATGGAATATATTAAAAATTAAGATAATAATATTAGAGGCTTTGATAGTATCCCTCACCATGTGATAGGATCACTTACTTTGTATGTGAAAATAGACCTAACATAATCTCTACAATGTTTCACATGATGTCACATAATTTACATTATAACTATTGATGCTATGGATTGCACCCTTGGCAGAACGCTGAGCTTTTGTCTTCCACGTGGCACAATAGAGACTCCTGTCTTATTGTGGGTCTGGCAAAACTGAGGGGAAAATCTCTAGATAAGAGCTAGCTCCCTTTGATGCATCTCTGAGGTCTTATATTTTCTACTGCTAACAATGGGGGGGCAAGAGATAAGGATTACTGAAAATAGAACCTAAATTAATACGGTGATGCACCAAAAAGTTTGATCTACTCAACTTTGACATACACTTTACACCAAGAACAAGTTGATATACACTTCATTTGATACAAGAAACTCTTTTGCATCAGTGAGCTAGGGGTCCTCTAGAGATATAGGGAGGAAGAATTACCAGAGGTGTTTTAAGACACACTATGGTAGCCTATTCACATGCGCCTATACTCTGTTGTGGAAACTTCTAGCTAACCTACAAGAGAAGAACTCATAATACACTAGACATGTTGGAATAATTATGTGAAAGCATAAAATAAAATGACTTAACATAAGACAAAACCATAGACATATGCAAAAGTGTAAACTCAAAATGGAGGTAAAAATGCTATGTATTGATTCAAGGTAAAATCTTGCAGGGTTTCACCATACAAGCTGAGAGATCTTTTTCTCAAATGAGAGTTTACAATATATATAGAGAAAGAGGAAGTAATGGCACCCTTTTTTACAAGTGGCCCATGCTACATTAAAAATATTGCGAAGAGGAATTTGCTAAAAGAACATGCTATGTCAATTTCTAGTCTTGACTTTCACATTCAAACATTATTGTGACATCATGGGTCATGCCCCTTTGTCTACAAACAAGACCACTTCTTCAAGACATTCATGTGGTTTGTCTACTTATCAATGTAAAATGGGTAAAAATAGGTCACACCATTTAATGTTCACACTCCTTGATGACCACTTGGTGGAGACTGGTTTAACTGCTAGAATAACTCCTCTACCAACGCTTCCCTTTTTGCCACCTAGGCTATTTTGTCCATATATACTCTTGGCTCCTCAGGCTCCTTTCTCAGTGGGTCACTAAGTTCACTCTTTGACTTTTGTCTTTTCCCATCTTTTGTCTTTTCCTAGCCCTTTCAGCCCTTAGGGATGTCTTCTGTCAATCCTTGGCTCTTCGAGCTTATTAATTATTTTAAAGACCAACAGTTATTTCATTGCCATGAAGTCGACGTTTGCACCCCCTCACATCTTTAGAAACTCCTTCATCTTCTCTTTTCTTTAGACTTTTATTTCTTTGGGTCTCTATCGTTGAACCCTCCAATTGAACTTGAACCATTTTTTGGAGTTTAATGGTTAAATGGTTCAACACTTTGTGTTCTGCAAGGAGTCGCGATCATTAAATTCCATTGTGAATTAGATGTATCATTGAAATGACCTATTGAACCAACTCGTTGAACCAAATTGATTAAACCAAACACTTTGAACCAAACCGATTGAACCAACTGATTGAACCAACAATGGTTCAAAGTTCAAATTTCTTGGAAATATCATGTTGTTAAACCCTAATGTTGAACCACCTTTTCTAACTTTAAGGAAACATGCCTTCAAGTTTTGTTCTCTTTCCTTGTGAATTTCTTCTAACAAAATGTCTAAAGAAGCTTTGTAAAAGCCTTACATTCTTTGAACTGGTCCATCTTTTTTCCAAAAGACTTGTGCAAACCAAATTTGAACTAGCTCAGAATAACAAGGGAAGAAGGAAACCAATTTTGGCCTGTAAGACCAAAATGGTCAACAAATTGGTGATTCCTAGGGGAAGCATGCCTGCTATGCTTAAAAACTAGTAGCCTCAAAGTCCATTGGGCATAGATTCAGAATGTAGCTTGAAAAAGTTAGCAACAGCCTCAAGAGATCCAAGAATTAATTATGAAGGTTTTAACCCAAACACAAAGGAAAACACACACAACAAAGGCTAAAAAACACTACCTATATAAACACCACTTAGGGAAAATAGGGAAAGAAAAATTGAAAACATTTGCCTCCCTCCTAAATCAAAGGGAAAACTTTTTAAGTCTCCTTCATGGCAAGAAAACTTATGATGCTAGACAAGTGCCTGAATGGAATGGAGACTTGGTGACTTGCTCTTCTTGCCTGCCACCTTGATTGGCTTGTATCCAAATGAATCAGGGTCTAACATGCTTCTAACATATATGTATTCTTCTTGTTTTTGGAAGCTTTCCTCCTGCTAGTTCTTCATGCTGGTGTGTTTCACCAAGAAATCAATGGATGCTAGCTTATCACTATAAGCCCTTTAATATGCATAGTCGACTAACTTGTCCCCTTCTACTTCATTGAAAACCCCATCAAACTAATCCTCTACTTCATCATGGCTTTCTTGAAGAATGGTGAATATTGTGATGTCTAAAATGAGATCATAAACTAAGTGCTCATCCCATAGAACATCACCTTCTTGTTCAAGGCTCTCTTCTTTAAAGCTTTCCTCAAGATAGACATGCCTCTCCTTTTCTTGCTCAAAGACCAGAGTCTCTAGCTATTCAAAGACATCCTCTTGATTCTCCTCCAACTCAAGTTCTTTGGCATGGTCATTTTCTTCTTCAAAGGGACAAGGAAGTTCATCAAACAAGGGGGAAGAGATCTCACCATGATTACTTTCCTCTTCATATTGCTAGAACATCCACATGTATACATGACCTGTGTCTTCTCCATTATTGATGATGTCTTCAAAAAGAGTATCCATGCTGATTTCATCTTCATTGTCACTCATGATAGCCTCTTGGGCAGCTACAAATTGGATCCTCTCTTTTTCACTTGACTCCTATAAAATAGGTTCCTCCTTGAGAAGGGATGAAGTGGAAGGCTAATGGTTAAACTCATGTGGAAGAGGAGGCAGTCCTTGAGCTAGAATCAAATGATTCTCTTCCTTCCATTTGGACATCACTTTATATATGCTAGATGTGGTTTGATAGCTATCTTTAATGAGTGTAGATGGGGTGTGTTCATACATGGAATCTACTGTTTGGTCTAAACAATCCATCACACCTTGGCTGAGGAACCTCATTATGGATTCCAACTCTACAATTTTCCTGGCTATATTCTCTTGGAAGAGCCTTTCTTGGAGATCATGAGGATTACCATGAGTAGGAGCAGCTTCATCATTTCCAATGCCCTAATCTGGTTCATGGTATTCTCTCCTCCAACTTGGAATCTTGACATCATGATGAAAGACTTGAGGAGGTTGAGGAAGACTAGGAAGAGACTGTTGATGTACAGGAAGAGTTTTTAGAAGAGAGATGTGTTGGTTCATGGTATTATCTTCAAAGGAGGGCCCACAATCTAAATAATTGAGAAGGTTAGTCTACATGAGAGGTTTCTCTAATGCCCTTTGATGTCAAAAAGTTAGGTACAAGGGATTAAGAGCAAAAGTGGTTATTGCATCAAATGAACTAGAGTGAGCAAGTGTTATCTAGTAGAAAGGATTTGGTACACAAGAGGGGGCTTTATTTAGAATAAGAGGGGGCACATAAGGCTGACTACCTTGAATGAATAGACTCTTCCATTTTTCTACCTCCTCCTTCATGAATTTCAAGACCTGAGTTTGCTTGAACAAATACTCCTCTTTGTACAGAAGCTCTTGTTGATATCTATATTGCTCATCCAATTTGTCTATCTCCATCACTTGCTTCTAAAATTCTAGTGTTACTTCCCTTACTATTGAATGGCAACTAGGAGAGCTACTTGAGGTGATTCCATGAACAACTTGAGCTTGATCAAAGTTATATGAAGGAAAACAAGGTCCATGATTCTGAGTAATGGAATTATACATACAAAATGTGATTTCTTGATGGCACCAGGACTGCTTAACCAACTGATTTAACTCAGAGTCACCATTGGTGTTGATGAAAAGCATCCAAAGGCTATTTGGTTGAAGAACACACCAAAATTCTTCAACTCTTTGGAATAAAAACTTGTCCCATTGGGCATGCCAAAAACTATTGACACTATGGATTGCACCCTTAATAGAAGGCTGAGCTTCTATCTTCCATGCAGCACAATAGAGACTCCCCTCTTACTGTGGGTCTAGGAAAGGGAGAATCTTTAGATAAGGGCTAGCTCCCTTTGAACCATCTCTAAGGTCCTAGATTTTCTACTAATAATTGGGGGGGGGAAAGAGATAAGGATTACTGAAAATAAAACCTAGATTAATACGGTGATGCACCAAAAAGTTTGATCTACTCAGCTTTAACATACACTTTACACCAAGAACAAGCTGATATACACTTCATTTGATACGAGAAACTCTTCTACATCAGTGAGTTAGGGGTCCTCTACAGATATAGGGAGGAAGAACTACTAGAGGTGTTCTAAGACACACTATGTCAGCCTATTCACATGCACCTATACTCTGTTGTGGACACTTCTAGCTGACTTGCAAGAGAAGAACTCACAATACACTAGACATGCTGGAATCATTCTGTGAAAGCATAAAATAAAATGACTTAACACAAGACAAAACCATAGACATATGCAAAAGTGTAAACTCAAAATGGAGGTAAAAATGCTATGTATTGATTCAAGGTAAAATCCTATAGGGCTTCGCCATACAAGTTGAGAGATATCTTTCTCAAATGAGAGTTTACAATATATATAGAGAAAAAGGAAGCAATGGTACCCTTTTTTACAAGTGGCCCATGTTGCATTGAAAATATTAGGAAGAAGAAGTCATTGAAAGAACATGTTGTGTCAGTTACCAGACTTGAATTTCGCATTCAAACATTATTGTGAAACCATGGGCCGTGCCCCTTTGTCTACAAATAAGACCACTTATTCAAGACATTCTTGTAGTTTGTCTACTCATCAATACAAAATGGGGTAAAATAGGCCACACCATTAAATGTTCATGCTCCTTGATGACCACTTGGTGGAGACTATTTCAATTGTTGGAATAACTCCTCTGTCGATGCTTCCCTTTTTACCACCTGGGCTATTTTGTCCACATCTACGCTTGGCTCCTTGGGCTCCTTTCTCGATGGGTCACTGAGTTCAATCTTCAACTTTTGTCTTTTCCTATCTTTTGTCTTTTCCTGGCCCTTGGGGCTATCTTTTGTCAATCCTTGGCTCTTTGGGCTTGTCAATTATTTTAAAGACTAATGGTTATTTCATTGTCATGAAGTCGACGTTCACACCCCCTCACCTCTTTAGCAACTCCTTTGGATTCATTTTCCTTCAGAATTTTCTTTGTTCAAGTCTCTATCATTGAACCCTCTAATTGAACTTGAACCATTTTTTAGAGTTTAATGGTTTAATGGCTCAACACTTTGTGTTCTGCAAGGAGTCATGTCCATTCAATTCCCTTGTGAATTAGATGTATCGTTGAAATGACCCATTGAACCAACCCATTCAACCAACTCATTGAACCAAATCGATTAAGCCAAACACTTTGAACCAAATTGATTGAGCTAACAATGGTTTAAAGTTCAAAGTTCAAATTTCAAAGTTCCTGGAAAGATCATGCCGTTGAACCCCGATGTTGAACCACCTTTTCCAACTTTAAGGAAACGTGCCTTCAAGTTTTGTTCTCTTTCATTGTGAATTTATTCTAAAAAAATGTCTGAAGAAGCTTTGTAAAATCCTTGCATTCTTTAAACTGGTCCATCTTTTTGCCGAAAGACTTGTGCAAACCAAATTTGAACTGGCTCAGAACAGCAGGGGAAGGAGACTGATTTTGGCCTGTAGGACCAAAATGGTCAACAATAACATAATCTTAGGTAGACCATGGATTTATGAAGTGAAAACCATGCCATATACCTTACACTAATGATTAAATTTTGTTTATAACAAATGTGTGCACATGTCTTATGGTTAATCAACATTTAAAGTATCATAAAGTAGTGGAAACTAGTGATGGATGCAATCCATAGTCTAATTATTTTAAGTCCACCATAGTCACCCCATCATAAATCATACCAAAAAAATAATACATACATATGAAATTGGGGATTCAATCAAATCTAATGAAAAAATAACTAACTTTAAGTGCATCTTTAAATAAAGTGAAAATAAACGACACACATAATGGTTAGGACACACAAAAAGAGAAGATATGATATCTTCCATTGTTAGTCAATTCAAATAATCTTGATAAGATATTCATGAAAGAAGATAATAGTGATTATGACAAAATTAAAGTTTTAATGAACATAGATGATTATTTTTCTCATCTAAATGTTATACCCTTTTGCCCAAGATATTACCAAGATGATTTAAATGTTATGAAAAATATTAAATCGGATAAAGGGAAGGCAACCCTTCATAATATTAATGAGGATAATGATATAAAAAATTCTTGTTGTATCAATTCATGATAGACTATATCAGTGATAAGTGTCCATTGAGATAATACTTCACTAAATTTAGTATGGCTATAGACCATAAGATGCATGACACATTCCATGATGTATCAAAACTAAATTCTAAATATTTATGATAAATTCAATAAATAATGTAGATCTCATGGATGTAGAATCTTCTATAAAATTATAGATTACTAGTCTACAAGTTAAATTAAGAATTATATTAAAGATAGTACTTGATAAGAACTTGACTTCTATACCCACCACCTGACATAAAGCCATAGGTCAATTATCAGATCAAGGGATAAATTAATTTTGAAATTATCATATAAAATTGAGTATCATACAAAAGATTAATAATTTTAAGAATGAAGCGATCATAGTTATATTAGAGGTATAATAAAAGCCATCAATAATAGTTTCTAGCAAGACACGCTATATAAGTATAATACATAGAGCATACAAGTGTCCATAAAAGGAACCGTTGACTATTTGGGTATACATTAATGTTAAGTAATATAATTAAATTCAAAATTATGAATATGATAAGAAAATATGTGCAATGTCTCATTCTTACAATAGCTAGGTCATAAGGAACATGATTTACAATACAACATACATTATGATGGAGGAATCAAACATATGACATTGTTAATTACTTATGGGCCAAAAGTTGTTGATACACTTATATTTTCCATGCACACTACTACACACTTTTTATACACTTGGATAATAATGGTTAGAAAATATGTAGTTTATGATCAACATTCTAAATAAGTACATTGTGTTCTTATATAAAGGTAATACAAATAATAGTCCACATGATGGAAACATTGAGCAGAATAAATTCAAAGATTTAAGAATAAGTAACATGGAATTATCTCATAAGATAAATCATGAGACCTCATAGATAGTTGAATAAAATTCAATATGTATCATAACATCTAAGAAAAAATGAAAATGATTGATGTACATCAATATGATGATGACATATGGGTATTAGATGAGATCTTATATCTAAAGTTTAGTTATTTATCACTAGGATATCCATATGAGTTTTTTCATCCCTATAAAGCCATGTTAGGCCTTTGAGCTTATATATCCATATATATATCTGAAAAATAAAAATTGCGGACCCATCCATGACATTATTTACTAGTTACATGCTTGATTTATATTATTTATCATATACAAGGTATATTACATATGAATTTTTATAAACACATGTTTTTAATGTTATACTTGATCGGGATGTAGGACATAAAGGTTACATATGATACATGGATATATAGATGAAGAAAAGTCCTACATCGAGGAGCTACCTTGCTCTATTTGGGGCATGCCTACATTAGGGGTATCTTATAACACTATATAGGTTTTATATTTATATTACCATTAGATTTATCATATTGAGCTACTTAGACTATTTACACATGATTTCCATATACTAATTAGACTGTTATATGTTATGCATAGTGTAATTTTTTATATGCAATGGTGACATGGATTGATTGTGTAGATTATATTTATTTATACTATGCATGTTTGATGATGATAATTATTACATGTGTGATTATTGATTATGTATTGCATTATGTGATGAATTTTGTGTGTTACATTGTGTGACCATTATGTGTGGCATTGTGTGCCTCCATGAGTGGCTCTTGATAACTATTGCATTGTGTGACCATTGTGTGCCTCCATAAGCTACTCTTGATAACTATTTCATTATGTGACCATTAATTTGTGTGACATTGAGTGTTATTTTTTTTGATTCTATGAGTGAAGTGATTATTTGTTTTCACATAATGCATTATTTTTTTGTGGATCCTATAATCCATGTTATGGACATGTTTTCTATTTTAGGTTAAATTTGGGTCATGTATTGAGTGCTTATGTGCATCATAATCCTGACATTATATGCATATGTGAGTGATTATATGATGGTTGTTGATCTTATGGTGACATGATTTCTATCACACATTCAAGGCTAAGAGTGTGAAATTTATTTTTGACCTTGTCATAAGGGTCCCCATTTCTGTGAGGAAGGGTGGGTAGTGCATAGGTCTTCTTGGCATTGCCAACCTCTCTGAACTATATGTGAATGGTGTACTACATTATCCCAATGGTTAAATGAGACCCATGGAAGGTGTAATTTTTATTTTTAGTGATCTCTTCATCGATGATATTCCAAATTTGATGATCAATTTCTTGTTTAGCTACCTTGTTTGGAAAAAACTTTGGAAGCTAAAGAGGATCTACTTTGTGCCTTGCCACCATGATCACTGTGAAATCTGGATATATCCAGTAGTCTCTAATGTTATTGGAAAATGTATGGGTTATGCTTGGGTAAATTATTGATAATGGATCATCATGAATAGCCATCTATACCTAAGGATAATGGTCCTTGACAATCTTGATTATGTTCCTTGTATATGAATAAATATGCACAAAGTTGTAGTAGTTACATATTATATTTTTAATGACCTCAACATTGGGATCCACATGACTCTGGTATGCCTATACATAGTTCCTATGACTACATCGAGCAGATAAGACATCATATATAAATTACCATTGAGTGATCGCTAATCCATCTACAAAATCTTCTTTTAGAGGCGTGTGCTAATGATTTCCCCTAATGCATAGGTATGCTCTGAGGTAGTTAGAAGATATATATGGGGAACCCATTCTAGGTGCATGTAGTAGTTACTAGCATGACCAAATATCTTATTCAGTAGGGCCATCCCTACATAGATTCCCATTCTAAAATTGGTAATGGGTCGAACTAGGCTCTTGGCATGCTCTTTCAAGGTGAACTCTCCCTGGATAGTAGCCATTTTGAAAGGGCTTGTTCTAAATGATTGGCCTTTTCCATGTAACTACAATATTCAAATCATAGGTAATATCTATAATAGGTAATCTTAAATACCTATTGAATGCTTCTATAGATATGCACATGACAACAATGTCATTATCTACATAATGCATATAGCCTCCATCCATGATTCTTCCTTAGAAGAATAGACCCCTATAAAATAAATGCATGACATCACTTCTAGTTTTTGAGTAGCATAGTATAGGCCCTAGAGTTTTAATGGGAGTAGGTCTTTTATTAGCTATTTATATTTAGTTGTTATATCTTCTTCAAGTGCAAACAAATCCATGTTCTTGACTGATTCCTATAATGCAAAATAATTGGAATAATGCCCCTCAAATGTAGTAGGCTCAAACATAGTATCAAGGTATTTTTTAGATTCCTTGATTGAGAACCTAGATGGTACTAAGGATCCCCTATAAGTCCTAGATGATGATTCCATGGTAACTATGTTGAGTACTAGTATATCACAAGCTTTGATAATGTCATTTCTTCACTTAGTTGGATCTCTCAAGTCACAATTCACTGTGATATAATTTAGGGTTATTGGGATTGATTAAAGCTAAAGTCTACTTGAGCTTGAATGATTGAATGATTTAAATGTAATTGGGGGATCGATGTAAATATATCTCCTGTATTGATTTCCAATTAGTGTGCCATTACTTATTAATGTCTATGATCTCATCACCTTTACTTAATTTGTGTTTGACCACTTTTTCTAGTCAACATGCCATGTAAGATGCCTTATCATTTGAGGTGCCATGGTGTAATCTTCCACTCTTGCCATATGTCATTATATAGTGTAGTCAATAAAAGTCAAACTTTGCTTTTGGACCCAAAGACCCTAAAGTATAGAATGCCTTTCGAAGGGATTTGCTCCCAAAGTTTAGGAAAAAAAGTTATTGAAACAAATTTTTCAAAAAAAATTGTCAAAAGGAATCCTTCCAATGAAAAGTCTCTGAAATGAAATCTTCTGATACAAAGTTTTCCACATGTAAATTCTTGATATAAAAGTCTTTGATAAGAATCTTCTAGGGAAGAATGTTTCTAAAGCAAAATTTTATGATACAATCTTTCTAAAATGAAAGTTCCTAAAGTATAAATTTTCATAATGAAATATACGATATGAAATTTGATGATATAAAATCTCCCAAAGAATAAGACTGTGAAAAAATCTATCATTTGAAACACCTACCAAATTAATTGTTGCTACCCAAAATTATCAAAACAAAGTTACCAAAGTAATTATTTCTATGGACCAAACTTGTCAATGACTAAAATTTTTCAAATAATTCCTCCAATATGAATGTCACAGATGAGATCCTTATGAGATATATTTTTTTAAAGGAAAATTCCTGAAACAAACCTACCAAAATAATTGTTCTTGAAATAAAGTCTCTGAAAAGAAACCTCTCATAGAGAATCTTTCTGATGTGAATGTTTCTGATGTGAAAGTTTTCAAACTAAAATTTTACCAAAGTAATTATTCTGATGAAAATAATATTTATACCTATCATTCATAGACACTATTTCCATAATTTTCATTAATAGGTCAATCTAAACAAGTGATTTCCAAAAAATGTAAACCATAACTTGATTTTAACATTAAAAACACCAATTTTATATGAGTATCACAATTATTGTAACCCAAAAAATTCACAAGTGACACTTTAAGATGTTCATTATTTTAAAAAAACAAAGGAGGGTCCTCACTTTCCAAATAAAAATATAGAGTGGGGTGTGTTGAATACAAAAAATGGTGACTCACAGGGGTGAATACTCCAAAGTTTTCAAGAACCCATAATCCATGGTTTTGAAATCTCAATATCAACCATAAATTTATCCTAAAATAACTAACTAAACTAGAAATGGAAAGAGACTCTTACTAATTATGTTCAACATACTAGCTCTACTTACACCTTGAATCTGTGTATGAAAAGTGTTTTTATTTATCACTTGTTTCAAGATTTTAGACAAAGACATAAGGGTAAGCTATATGTTTCACTTTGATTTGGAATTTGGTGTATAAATGGGGAGCTCAGGCATTGCTCCATTGCTATCCAAGTGTCCATAGCCCCAACAGAGATACCTTTGATCACCTATTCCTCCATTTTTTTATGATGCATGATACATTGATCTTATTTCATTATGTTGGCTTTGAATAAGTTTTTATTTTCTTTTAGATTTTTGAATCATGCCTCTTTATTTTATTTTTTATTATTCTTTTATTTTCTTTATTTGGAATGAAGAAAAAGGTGACCACCATGAGCTAGTCTCAATTAAAATTTAGGTTTAATCAAAATGTCCCTATCAACTCTTGCCTATTCCTATGATCATTACCTTGAACAAGTGTTGATATTTTATGTGCATTTAATCCAAGGGAATAAGGAACATTTTCTAAATTTACACAAAATTGTGGGAGCAACTTTGACATACCTAATGAAATCATTGGTCTCAAGACATATTCATGTCTAACTCTATCATTACTAAACTAGATTACAAGTCTTGAACTATAGTATGTATTACCCCTTTGATTCAGGTTGAATTCAAAATACCTCAAATTATGTTTGATTATACCATGATCGACTAGAATTCAAGTGTCACAAAATCAAACAAAAATGATTCTAAAAATTAAGAAATTATTAAAAATAAAAAGCTACTCTAAAAAATGCAAACTAATATAATAAAATCAAATAATAGAAACTATGGAACTAACTAATAAATGAAACCTACTCTACTCCTACTTCTACTAGAATGTCTTATTGTTACTTAGAGACCTCTCTAAATGGAGTGGTCATGAATTAATGCTTCAAAAATTATCCATTGATGGATATGTTAGATCATTACTTTGAAGATACTTTAAATGAAAAGCATTGTTACCTAATTTTTTTTTATATTTGATATGGTCCTATCCAAAATAGGGTAAATTTGTCATGCATTCCTTTCTTCTCATGGGCCTATCCCATAGTAGCACCAAATCAGATATTCTAAAATATTTGAATTTTACTCTTTTATCAAACCATATCTTGACCATGTTCTGATGCTTACTGAATTTCTACAACACTTTCTCCTTGGAGTCTTCAATTTTAATGATATCTAGTAATCTCATCTTTGTTTTGTCATTAGGATCCATGTACTCTTGTATAAACTAATATGTTGGCAATTGCAACATGATTGGGAACATAGGTTATTTTCTATATACAAGTAGATATGGAAAGGCTTTGAGGTCCTTATTATACCTTATCCTATCTGCCCAGAGTGCATATTTTAGTATGAGATGCCACTCCCTTGGTTTATCTCTAGCTAAATTTTTGATGGAATATATAAGGTTCTTATTGGTTGACTCAACCAATTTATTTCCTTGTGGGTAATAATTTGAGGATGATCTAATTATAATCTGTTTATCATGGGCCCACTCAGTAAACTTGGTTGATTGAAATGTTATCCCATTATCACAAAACAACGAGATGGGAGTACCAAACCTAATTGTGATATGTTCTTCATGAAAACTTATCACATCTTGGGCTCTAGAGTTTTTGGTGGCTACTTCTTTTGTCCATCTAGTGTAGTAATTTGTATCAGTAATTCATCACTCCAATGAAATCTATGCCCCATTAAGAGAATGACCTACCTTACATTATGGGTTATAGTGGCATGGATACATATACTTCTCTCTTGGCCAATACCTAGAATTTATGGTATGTCCTTACATGGAAATGAGCATCCTAAAAAACTATCAGCCAGTAGTAGCCCATTCTGAGTATTGTATGTGTTGTAGTATTTCTAGATGGATGGTCACTACCTATCTTTTGATACAACTTTTCTAATATTTATTGATCTTCTTCTCTTGATACACACCTTAAGTAAATGCATTCATAGTTATTTTTATAGATAAATTCCTTTCTAATCATATAATGAGTAGCCTTGAGCCGTAAAGCTCTTGTTTGCTCTCTTTTAAGTTCTTGGGGGCATGTTCTATTAAGTAATAATTGAATAACTTCTGAATGCCAATCTTCTTAGGAGATTTATGTTTGGAAAAAACCTCTTAAATAGTGATGTGTGGGTCCAGTTGAGTCATTAGTTGGACTATGCCTTGACCTCTCATGATTCTGGTTGGTTTTACCTTTATGTCAAACTTCTGTAACTTATCCATCCATTTACCTTTACATTCCCCAATTCATTATGTCCAAGCATTATCTTGATAGTAGGATCTAGTACTATATCAATGGTTTTATTCAAGAGGATATAGTGCCTAAACTTTTAATTTCCCTAACAAGAGAAAATATTTTCTTGTCAATTAGTGAAAACTTGAGATCTAAATCTTTCAAATTAGTACTCATAAAGGCAATCGAAGGCTCACTTTCTTCCATTTGATTTATGAGAACCACAATAATAGTATGCTCTGAGGTGAATGAACATAAATAAAATTCCTTGGTGTAATTAGGGCTTACTAATACTAGGGCTTGCGAAATAGCACTCTTTATGTCCTTGAAGTATTTCTTAGCTTCAAGTGTCCATTCTACTTTGGTGTTCTATTTGAGTATTGCATTCAGGGTTCTAAAAAAAATTATGAACCCAAATATGAATTTTATTATGATATTTATCTTTCCAATGAATGATTTAAGCTCTTTTTTGTTGTTTGGAAAAATTAACTTTGATATCCCATGAATTCTATCTAGGTCAATAGTGATCATGTCCTTAGTGATGATATGGCCTAGTAGCTTGCCTTTAGTGATGCCAAATATGTTTTTCTTGAGGTTAAGTGATACCCTAAAATTTATGCACCTCTCAAAGATAGATTGAATATGGTCAATATGATCAGCTCTATTTTTATAAAAAATAATAAGATCATCCATATATAATGATGCACTTCCCTATAAGTCCTTAGAATGCATGATCCATCACCATTTGAAAATTTGGTTCTACATTAATCAATCCAAATGGCATTCACTTGCACACATATGTTCTCCACTTCATAGTAAATGTCATTTTCATCCTATCATATAACTCAACCAGAACTTGATTGTAACCTAAAAATCCATCTAAAAAAGGCATCATCTCAGAGCCACTTACTATTTGTATTACCTCATATAAAAAGGGTAGAGGGTAATTTTCCTTATAATATTTATTCAAATTTTTGAAGTTGACACAGTGTCTGATTTCACCATTTTTTTCCTTATTGGGACTAGATTGGATACCCAAGTCAAATGTTTGATAGGAAAGACAATCCTAACATTCAATATATTTTATACTTCTTTATGAATTAGTGGTTCTTAAATGGGATCAACTAACCTCTACCTTTATTTGAATGGTTTATGATCAGGTTTGATTGGAATTATATGGGTCATGATTCTAAGATTAAAAACACTTAAGTCCTCATAAGTCCATGTAATTGCATCTTTGTACCTGATAATCAATTCCTTGACTCTTTGCCTTTCTTCAAGTGTATAACTTAAATCAATATTTATGAAATGTGCATTCTTTTCATCAACAACATTTTTTGAGATAAATTCAAATTCATTTACCTTCATCTATCTCTGTGATTGAGCCTAAGGATCTATGTCGATGGTTCTTTCTAAGATGACCATTACCAATGGGAGTTAGTTCTCTTTCAGCTAGATAGCACCTTCTTCATCCAGTTATTCATGGATCCTATGGTTTATTTCCTCATCATCCTTTATCTAAGATTCAAATTGTCCTAAATTTGTCAAAAATTAGACAATTTATTGATCATCATCAAACACTTGAAAATTTTCCACATTGTCTAGTAATAATGGCAATGGTACCAATTTGATGGAGAACTTATAGATTTTTAACTCTTGCAAGGGTGTTAAATTTGTTTCTAAAGTAGCTAATGAGTCAGTGACTCCATTTTATTCTCTTAAAATAGACACTATGTTAAAATCTTTGAATAATTCTATCAAATCCTAGGATCTATGATTGTACTTATTTAGATATGATTATTTACACTGATATTTTTTCCTTACCTAGTTTACCAAAAGTTTAGAATCTCCATATACTAGTAACTCCTTAGCATTGTTCTTGAGGGTGAATTATAATCCTAAAATCAAGGCTTCATATTTTAATCTATTACTGGTATATGGGAATTGGAGCCTGTATGCTGCTAATAATTTCTCTCCTCATGGATTGATCAATTTAATACCCACATCTGATCCTTGTTTAAATCTAGATCCATTGAAATGGAGGGTCCATAATTGAGAAGGGCCTATAATTTCTTCTAGTGCTTCATGCTTTGTGGAAAATATATAAATCCTAAGGCTAGGAGATTTATAACTAACCTATTCATTGAAAGTATTATATTTTTTAATAGGATGTTTCATTCTTGGCTCTTGGTCAATTTTGATCTAATTGGCTATGCCTATCTATGGCATCCAAATGTGTGAATTTTTTTTGAAAATATATATGTTTAGTATTTTTGACCAATCTCTTCTCAACAAAAATCCATAACCTTCTAGAATGTCTACTAATAAAATGTTGATAGTAATCTTTACTCTTATTTTGGATGCAACCTAAATTCTCATGTCATTCAGCTCTCCCAACATTGAAACCACTATTTTATCAAGATGTGATAAAGTACTCTTGGATGGTTTTGGTGTTAAACTAATATTTTGACAAATAGAATTTGGCATCACTATCATTCAAGCTCCTAAATATACTAATCATTTGTGTATATTCTTTCCAAATGCTTGAATAGTCAACAAGAAATGAGGAACTTTTGGCTTGCTTCTATAGATGACATCCATGTTAGCTATCTTAGACTTTTCTATAATTGATTTACCTATGATGGATTTCCATAAGAGTTCTTTATGTTCAATGATATGCACTAGTTCATGGAGAGTAATGTTCAATTTGATTTTCTCCATATCCTCAAAAATATTTTATCCTCCTTTATTCTATTCTTCTTTGTACTAAGGATGATCATTCCTTTTAGAGGGAGGAGGATTATTGTCAGCCTTGAGATTTAGAAGGATAACCATATTATTAAGAGTATTAGAAGTAGTAAACAACTACCTATTCCTCAAATTATAATTATTCCTATTGAACTATTGGAATGCTTTCACTTTGTATGAAATCAAAAATGCATCATGTCTATAAATTGATCCTGACTCAGAGAAGATAGAGTATACCTACACTTCTAATTGGGAATACATTTGTTAACTAGGAGCATGACCAATATGGGGATCCACTAGACCTGATTAGGGGAGCACTTATCATAATACACTATGATAAGGAGGGTTTCAAAGCCTCCAATCTAACGAAATCATGTAATAACCCTAAGGGGGTCCTAGATTTAATATTCACCTATTCCAACAAACAAGAAAGTAAATCTAATCTAGTTCACACTAAATCTTGTGACACAATAAAGGGATTAGTAAACCAATCAAAATGTGTATAAGAGAATATCAATTAATCTAAGTATGAGTAAGACCCTAATACATGAAATATGAAGAGTAATATTATTCGCGCCAACACTTATGATACTTATATCTACTAAAGAGAGGAGAACAAAGTTAGAATATACTTACATGAATATGAACCCATTGAGACTCAATCTCTCCCTTAGCCAAAGGGGATTTACAAGAGGTTTTTATAGTTTATAAGGATAACTATAAAAGGCCAAAGCATCCAAGACTTATCCATAAGACTATATTATCCAAGTATAAACCTTAAGCTAAGACTCATCAAGTAGAATGGTGGAAGAGCATATTGTGAATAAGCACGAGTGAATAATAACTCTTGATTGCATATATAAAATAATGATGAAATGATATTATATTTATAGGTAGATCTTGCCCTAAATCCTCATAAAAATATTATCTATATAAGGTCAACCCAGTCGACCCTATATGTTTTTGGGGACAATTCACTAGGTCTAAGCTACGTTAGCTAAAAGGCTAACAAACTCAAAAAGTGAAAAATACCCCTAGATTGTACAAGGTTGACCGAGTTGACCTAGTACAATAGACTATCCAAAAGGGAATTAAGGCAAGAAAAGGAGGATGAAAAGAGGAAAAAACTAGAGTGTGCAAGGGAGGAGTAATAAAATAGAGAATAGTTTTAAGAGCTAGTTAGATTGGTAATAATGTGGAAATAAGGGAAAAAAATCTTTTAAATAACCAAAGGTCTACCTACCCATTTTTTGGTGCACCCCTTAGGGTGTGCACTCAATTGGTTGAGTCTCAATGAGTTCTTGTAAGATGTAAAGCATTAGTATTTGATAAAAGGTTTTAAATATTAAGTGTATACATATGCCCCACTTGAATCTCATCATGTGTCACTAAGGTGCAATAGATTATGGTGATTCCAAAAAGAACATAGTAACACACAA
This sequence comes from Torreya grandis, assembly GCA_037957365.1. Taxonomy (NCBI): domain Eukaryota; kingdom Viridiplantae; phylum Streptophyta; class Pinopsida; order Cupressales; family Taxaceae; genus Torreya; species Torreya grandis. Next base: position 228,614 of record JARHVA010009757.1, read on the forward strand.
TGTTGATGCTAAAAAATTATATTATTTCAAAGAAAAAATAACTAAAAGTAAATAACTAAAATAAAATAAATGTGATACATACCTTGACTTACCTTTCTCACTAGATTTTTGTCTATTGTGTTGTTAGTTTTTATTGAATATAAAACTAAAGAGCAAAACTAAAAAAACACAAGAAAAACTAAGATTGTTGGTGTTATGAGGATGGGAAGTACTTGGGAAATTTGGTAAGCTGGGGTGACAAGTGCTATGTTAAACCAAATTACCAAGTCAAATAATAAGAGTAAATTGGGTAACCTAAAAACCAAGATTACTAAAGACCAAAAAACTCAAACAAGTTATCCTTAAGTAAGAAAGGCAAACTCACCAAGTCAAACCAAGGATACAAGTCAAACAGGATGGTAAAACAAATAAATTAATGGTAAAAGAAGAAGAAAAATGGTAAAACAACATTGATGAGTGAGTAGTAATAATCCACATTTCACTCAATAATGTAAGAAGGTGCATAAAAGGGGAAACACCATTGTTGAGTGAGAAGTAATAACAGAAAAAAGGTATGAACTTAGGTGTCCATAACAACAAGATGGTAAAAAAATGACAAACGGTAAAAGGAAAGTAAATTAAGTGTATAAATTTAAAATCATGGTGTAGATAAAGGTAATCCATAGTTGATCAAACATGTTGTTTCGCTCTAAGGATTGATAAAACTAAAAAAAAAGTAGTGATAACATGTTTTTAAGAGATGAATAATAACGAATAAAAGAAGGGAAAATAGATTTGGAATCACAATTTATCTATTAAGGGGGGAAATTAAATGGGTGGAGGGGAGAATGAAGGAAAAACCAAGGTAGAGGAACTCTTTATCAAATTCAAGACACTTAAATTAGGTTTGTCAAAACAAGAGGAATTTTGACCTTAAGGACTCTAAAGAACTTCTCTTAGCGACACAAGTCTTAGATAAATAAATGAAGTTTATAAATCATCCCATGAAGGCTAAATGCATGAAAAGTAAAATAGACCTACCTTCCCACAACGTGTTCCCCATTCCTTAGGACCCCTTATAGAGCCGTCAGTTTACTACAAAGATTGGGTACTTATGTGATAAAGAAGGTAACTCCTTAGATTTTGTTTAATTCCTATATTCTAATATACTAGCCTACCACACCCCAAAGGACCTTGGATCTATGTGAAGCCAACTGTGGAGTTTAAGCTTTGATTAAAAATAGGAGATGTGATTGCAATCACATCTTTTGGTGTGATTTTAACTATTGAGGTTTGTATGTTGCCTTTTAGATATAATTTCCTTCTAATTCAAATGATTTGGATTTTAACTTTCTTAATGGATTTTTCTATTGCTCCTCCATACACATTTGGAAGACCAAACATGGGTGCTAAAGATGAATTTCATTTGAATACTTGGGATAAGGTTTCTAAGAGAGAGAACTTGAAAGAGAATGGGGTCTAAGAGTCTCATAAATCTAGGTGAACTAAAACTGTTATCTTGAATTTGACCTTGTATTATCCAATATAGAGTGAAAGGAAGGGGAAATCAAGAAGAGTGACACATATGAAACAATGTGAATTACTTCAAATTGTAAAAAAAATGACAAAGGGAAACAAGGGATACAATGATAGTAAAGTGTGATTCCTTATCATAAGAATGAGGGAAATGGAGGAAAACATGATAACATAAATTATTTATGCAAATTACATCAAATAAAAGAAGCAAAAGCTAAAGTTTGTGAGCAAGGATCAAGAACATGAAAAGGTGGTAATTTTATGGGGAGGTTTAGGTCCTATCCATGGTCTTACATTTAAACTAATTAAAATAAAGAAATGATAAAGTAAAGAGATGGTAGTTTTGTGAGGGATGTTGGATCCTATCCATGGCCTTATAAAGCAACTCACAAAAAAAAACCCAAGGGATGCCAAAACAAAATTAACAAGAAAAAATAATGAAATAAAAATAAGTAAAAGATGGTGGTTTTGTGAGGAATATCAGGTCCTATCTATATTATTACAAAGGAACTCACAAAATAAAAACCCAAGAGGTGAGAAAAACAAGATAAAATGCAAGAAGATAAAGAAAAATATGGTACATCAAGAAACCAAAAGACCAAAAAGGAGGACTAAAGGTTTATGAAAGGAAAGAACTTGATGCAAAGGGATGAAACCCATGATTAAATAACTTGCAAAAAGTGTTAGATAGATGTAGATAGAAAGAAATGAAAATAAGGATATATTTAGGTAAATTAATTTTTAAGGAATTGAGCATTGGTGGGCTCTTTGAAAACATGGCCTTCATTAGTTTGAATGTGGTAGGTGCTTGGACCAAGAATATATTTAAATAAATATGGGCCCCACCATTTTTGGGCATATTTACCTTATTTTTCATAGGTTTAGTCTAATTTAAGGACAAGATCACCAATATTAAATGTGTGGATTTTAACATGTTTATTATGTTGTTTGGCAATATGAGCCTTGCATTGGAAGTTATGTTGTAAGGTTGAAATATGATGTTCATCAAGAAGATTAAGGGAATGAAGATGAGCTTCACATAATTATTCATCATTAATAATACCATGAAGAGATATAAAAAGAGAGGGAAACTCAACTTCCAAAGGAAGAACTGACTCAGAACCATAGACTAGAGAGAATGGAGTTACCCCAATGGTATTGTGTATGCTAGTCCAATAGACTCAAAGTGTAGAGTAAAGATGAATATGCCAATCCATGCCAGTTTCATGAATTGTCTTTTGGATAATTTTGTTTATAATTGTATTAGTGGCCTCAGCTTGGCCATTACATTGTAGATGATAAGGCATGGAAAATTTGTGATTGATCTTGAATTTATTTCAAAGTTGTTTAACATGTTTGTTTTTGAAGTTACCACCATTATTAGAAATGATTTTATGGGGAATGCCAAAATGGAAAATGATTTTATTAATAATAAATTCGAAAATGGTAGGACCAGTGACATTAATAAGGGGCATGACTATTACCCACTTGGTAAAATATTTGATAGAGGTAATGATAAAGACATGCCCATCATGGGAGCAAGGTAGTTTATCAATGAGATCAAATTTCCAAGTGGAAAATGACCAAGGAGATTCAATAGTTTGATGTTAAATTAGAGGTGAATGGATTAAATCATCATGAAGATGACAAGGTTTACACTTTTTAGCATATTCAATTGCATCTTGTTTGAGAGTAGGCCAAAAGTAACCCATACGTAGGTATTTTCATGTTGTATCTTGTCTAATATAGTAACCACCACAAATTCCCCCATGTGTTTATCAAGAAGAGGAGGGACCTCATTTTGCATAACACAATGGAGTAAGGTACCTTCAATATTGTGATAATAAAGGATGTTGTGTTGAAATACACATTTGAATTTTTTTTTATGAATGTGTGTCTTTTTACGAGAATCTAAATTAGGAGGATAGTTTTGGTGTTATAGGAATTGAATGATGTCTTGGTACCATGGGCTTTGGTGAATGGTAACAACCTAGATATGAAAAATAAACAAATCTAGTGCTTGAGTTGAAGATGAGGATTTTTTTATTTGTATAAGAAAATAAGGATCAAAAAAGACTTGGTGTGGATGAAAGAGAGAAGCTAAAGAGGTAAGAGAATCAAAATTAGAATTTTGATCTCTAAGAATAGGCTCAATAGTAAAAGAGATAAAATCCCTAGCAAGATTGGTTTAAGTTTAATGATATGTGATGAGGTTCTCACTTTTACATTGATAATAACCACTAACTTGATGTAAAATAAGCTGAGAGTCACCTAAAGCATGAAGGTATTGAATGTCTAAATCAAGAGTATCTCTCATGCCTAAGATAAGATCTTTGTATTCATCTATATTATTGGTGACATCAAAGGTGAAGTGAAAAGATAAAGGAATGATCTTGCTTAGAGGACTCATGAGAATGCAACATACCCTAACTCCTTGAAGGCATTTATCACCATAAAAGTGAAGGGTCCAAATATCTTCATGAAAGTCAACATTAACTTTAGGGAGATCTTTGATAACTACTTTTAGTTTAGCAGTACATGAGGGAGTGGAATATTCATCAAATTTATTGGCTTCAATATTGGTGGTAAAGCTATGAAATTAATCTTTGAGAGAGATATTTATTAAGACCTTAAATGTAAAGGATGTTGTAATCCAAAATATTATATTGAAGTGAAGAAGTGGCTAGAATGGGAGATATGACAAGTTGATCGGTTATGAATTTCCATTTAATGAATTTTTGAGTGATGATGTGAAGATCAAATTCCATAAGGAGGACCATCCATTTACCAATTATATCTCCAAGATGAAAGGCTTTAGAGAAGAAATGATGGAGGTAAAAATGAATGATGACATAATTAGTTTTCTAAAGCATATAGTGGAGAAGCTTTTTAGTTGTAAAATAGATAGTGAGGCAATCATGCTCAATTTTGGTATAACATGTTTCATAATCGATGAGGCCTTAGTTAATGTAGTAGATAACATACTCTCTTCCCAAATCATCATGTTGGGCAAGCATTGCCTCAACTAAAATAGGTGTGGAAGAAGTATATAGAATCAAAGGTTTATCATTGGAAGGACGCTGAAGTGTGGGTGGATGAAGCAATAATATGATCAAAGGATTTTTGACATGGATCCATCCATTCTAAAGTAGTACCTTTCTTAAGAAGTGAATTGATGGAGTGAATTTAATATGCCATTTCAAGGACAAATCATCTAATTTCCCTAAATTTTCCTAAATAATTATGAATGTCAGGAATAAAATGAGGAATAGGCATGTTGGTGATATTAATAATTTTGGTAGGGTCAATATTGATGGCATGGAGAGAGACTAAGAATCCTAAAAATTTCCTAGATGTGACTCCAAAGACACATTTGTAAGGATTAAGTCTAACTTTATATTTAAGGAGATGGTCAAAGATGATAGCAAGATTAGAAATATGATTCGTGCGATATTTAGATTTAGCAATTAGATCATCCACATAGGTTTTAACAATTTTGTGAATGAGATCATGAAAGATGCGAGTCATTTCTCATTGGTAAGTGGCTCTGGTATTTTTAAGGTTGAAGGGTATTTTGACATAGCAATAGGTGCCCCATTATGTGATGAAATTTATCTTATGTTGGTCTTCAAGAGTGATATGAATATGATTATATCTCGAGAAGCCATCCATAAGAGATAACATTTCATAACCAGTCGTGAAATCAATAATGACATATATTTAAGGTAAAGGGATGTTTTTTTAGGATAATAAATATTAATATTATGTAAATAAATGCAAATGTGAATGACCATAGTGACCTTCTTCCAAATGGGGACAATGATAGAAACCCATTTGGAATAATCCATTGGTTTGATAATTTTAGCATCAAGTAAATTGATGATTTCCTTATGACATAAAGTGGATTTTTTTTATGCACAGGTTTGGAATCAAGATATTTAATGATGTTATGCACCATAATTCTAGGGTCAATCCCAGGCATGTCCTCGTAGGACCAAGCAAAAGCCTCATGATATTTGTCAAAGAATAAGCTAAAATTGTCATGTCTAGAAGGTGAGAGTTATCTAGAAAATGTGATAGTTTGAGGATAAGATGGAGTACCATATTTGATGTGAGTGGTTTCTTCAATAAGCATGGCATTTTAATCTTGAAAATGGTAGGGTGCATTGGGGAAGGCTAAAACTGTATTTATTTTAGGATCAACTCTAGAAATGAAGTTGTTGAAGCATGGAGTTTTAGTTTTAAAATTCCCAAGTTTATGATGTTGTCAAGGAAGTTGAGGTTCTCAAGCATAAAGTAACTCAAGGATAGATTCATCACTAGACAAGGTAGGAATAGGACCATAATACTCAACATCTACTTCAAGATCTAAAATTTGATTTCCATGGTGATCACACTTAGATGTATCTAATGAACATTAGTTGCCTTGGTATTTAGTGTAATTTTAGGAGTAAAAGAAGTAGATAGAGTAGAAGAGATTGGAATATTAGTGAGTTTAATGAAAAGATAAGGATAAAATCAAATGATTGGATTGATAGGTGGTAAAGGAGATTTAGATATTTTTGGAGGTTCAGAAGGCATATTTTCTCTACCACCCAAGGAGTATCGATAAGAAGAGGATTGGTAGGAGTCACATGACCCTCAAGATCTAAGGTATGATCCATAGAAATGGTATGAACATCCTAATTAAAATCATGAATTTAGGCTAAGGTTTTTTGATAGTGCTAGACATCTAAGTCTCTAGATTGAGCTTGGGCCATTATATAGTTATCATCATATGTTAGAGAAATTGTACATGCTTCAAAATTTGGGGGAGTTTTAGAGGATGAAATCCTGATATTATTGAATGTATGAGGAGACATGATGAGAGGATATTGAAATAATTTAGCCACTCCAAAATCATTACAAGTAAAAGCATCTTCAAGTAAATAAGGCTTTTGATCATTATATGGGCAGGGGGGGGGGGGGGGGGGCGGGGGGGAATTAGTAATCTCATCCACGAGAGAATTAATATAGTCTCTTGGTAAGAGAGAAGGAGGAAGCCATTGTGAATGTATGGATGTAGCTTAGTGGTATTACAAGTATGTTATAAATCATTGGGCTCATCATCATTAGAATCCATAAGGGTGACTTGTAAATCAAGATTCATGTTGATGAACTTAAGTAAAGGAGCACTATTAATATTAGGAATCATAGGAACACCATATTGTGATTTAGGATTAGGTAGTTGGATACTCCATGGGTTACGATTAGTTTCATGCTTATACCATTTTTAATTATGTAAGAATTTAATACATTAGCTACCAGAAGAAGCAATGACCCTCATTCGATGAGTCCATGGATGACCAAGAGTATGTTATAAGATAAAAGGAAGATCAAGGACTATAAGCTTGGTTTAAAATATTTTATGTCCTATGATTAATGGAATCCAAATACAACCAAGTGGCTTTGATTTGTCTTATCAAAACAATGACAGTTAAGATGAGTTTTGCTTGAAATGATCCTTATTATAACTAAGTTGTTATAGAAGCCATAAATATGTTACATTAATACCAGAAACTTCATCAACTAAAACTTTTTGGATAAGATTTATATTAATGGCTACTTTGATAAAGAGTGGTGGATCATCAACATGAAAAGGAATTTCATCATTGATCATGTCTTCTTCAAATAATTCAATAGAGGGCTTGGAATAAGAACACATAGTTTCAATGGTATTGATGTTGGTAGGTTGAGAATCAATAAAAGGTGGTTCTTCATCTATGGAAGATTGATCTTTTATATCTTGAAGTTTTTTCATAAGGAATCTATGATAATAGGGTGAAGTATGAACCAACTCCATAAGTGGAATATTACAAGGCATATAGTTAAGTTCTTCAATAAAGTTCTAATGATATTTAGAAGAACCAACACGAGGTTTAAGAGGTAAATAAGACTTTGGAAGAATAGATATGGTTGGAGGATCAGAAGGAGGAAGTTTTTCCTTAGGTGATTCTAAATCAAGATTAGTAGTGGTAGTATCTTTAAGAATATGTTCCTCCAAAGATGGATTTTTAGGCTTGGTAACAAGATCTTTATGAGCCAGTTTACGATGGTAATTAAAATTTAGTAGTGTTGAAATACTAAGAATTATTGAAATATTAGTCATAATTTCCATTAATGGCATATAAATCCTTAGAAGTTGATTGATTCTTTGAAGAATTTTTTTGGGTATTTAAAGTAGAAGATTTGAAATTTTGCCATTTTTGAAAAGCACCAATGTATTCTTGATGATGAATATTGATCATAACTTCATGATTGAATGAATCACCAAACATATAAGAGATAATAAATTTAGTGATCCCTCTAAAATATTCATGAGAATGCCCAATGTCATCATGGAAATAAAAAAATAGATTGGGATCATACGACTTAAGAGGAAAATTAGGATAGATGAAAGGTTTTGAGGGCAGTAAAAATTGTTTCATTTACTGAATTGAAAGTAGTGTATGAGAAGGTGAAGGAACATCAGTTTTGTAAACTCCTTATTTGGTTTGTAAATTATTACTAGTGATAACATTAAATATTTATAGATATCCTTTAATAATTTTTGGATTAGGTTCAAATTGCTTCATGAGAAAGTCTTGTCATTTAGCTTGAACAAGAGCTTCATTAAGTGTTTGGGGAGCAAAGGTTCAAACCTTATATTAAAGAGTGGGATTTAAAACAATGATAAAGAGTTTGAATACGTTATCATCAGTCATGTTATGATCAGATTTATGAGCCAATGATTTCCATATTTTGATAAAGTCATGCGCTAATTCAGTGGGAGTTTACTTAGCATTAATGAAGTGGCTAAGACATTTTTTGGGAACATCATTGTGTTGAAACTCTTTAACTAAAGGATTAACCAAATCTTCAAGTTTCCAAATAGAATATTGGGGTAGTTGATTATACCATTCTAATACATTATCGGTAAATTTTTTTCACTAAGAGTTTAGTTTTGGTAAAGTTATTAGTTTGGTCCACTCTTTGTAAAGGTTATTAAAGGCTTTAAGAAATGAGGTAAGCTCTTTAGTCCCATCATATTTGATAGTTAGAAATAGGCTAAAAATATTAATGGATACAATAAAGGGTGTTAAAGGCTCATTTTGAATGGTTTGAAGCATTTATTTATTTATTATAGGTTGAGGAATAACATTTATTGAGGCATCCCTAAGAGGTGGAGGAATGAAATTAGGATTAGCTTGAGGATGCATATTGGGAGGTTAATTAGCCACATTGATTAAATGTTGTTAAATCTACATCATTTGATGGGTGTTATAATTTTGCATTATGTTCATTTGTTGGATAAATTGGGTTGTATCAGAAGGTGGGTTGGTGTTGGTAGGAACACTCCCCAAATTGGTGTTAGGGGAAGATTGCTAGCAGATGGGTTATTAGTGGGGTTATTAAATAAAATTTATCAATTACTCCCACATTAGTTTGAAAATTTTGAATATGGAAAGTATCTTAGTAAGTAAATAAAGGATCAAATCCATAAAATTCATCTTGAGGTGTTATTTGTACCATGTTATAGTTCATAGATGGAGGAAAAGAGGTTCCCCAAGCATGATGGTGCTCTTAGGAATAAAAGAAAGGGAGAAATGAACATCCCATATAGTATATAAATGGATTTAGGATATATAAGAAGATTTTGATATGAAATTTCATTCTAACTGAATAAAGATGAACAAAATTCAAAATTAGAGAAATTAGGGAACTAGATTGATGAATAGGAAAGAAGAAAGCAGTACAGGGTCGACTAGGTCAACTAAGCATAGGGAATAGGGCTTACAAATTATATAGGGTCAACTAAGTTGATCCAATATAGTGAATAGAGACAAGAAAAGAATGAATAGGGTATGTAAAGAGTACATGGTGGACTATGTAGATCTAGTATAGTGCACATAGGCTAGAAAAAGGTACAAGGTCAATTGGGTTGACCTAATACAATAGACAAGGAAAATGAGAAGGCTGATAACAAGTTATGAATCTAAACAAGATAATTTTTATAACTAATCTAGGAAAGTAAGAATTGAAGGGAAACAAATAATCAATTGGATCAACATTGACCAATCCAATTAAAGCACACAATACAAAAACCTTGCACTAACACTGGTTAATGTACGTTTTTGCACATAAAATTGAGCAAAGACCAAGCAATCAACTTGAAAAGTAAATATCTAACTAATTGGTCAACCTAAGATGTTTTATTAGATTATTAAGAATATGATTTTAAATTTGATGGGAAGTTGGTTGTAAGCAAGGAACTAGATATCAATCTAAGGATGGTTTCAAGTAGTTTGGGCTAAAAGGGACTGTAGTGATAATGATACATGCTTGGTATTAGGGCATACCCCCTCACTTCACATACCAAAATGATAAGGGTGTTGGGTGATTATCCATAATATACCATTAACTATTCTTTATACTTGACTAGAGTATCAAGTTAGCTTCCCCCTTGGTGATGAAATCCAAGTAGGTTGGCCTTGGGTAGACAAATGTTTAAAATATTTGTTTAGTTTTCTTGATTTGGTCATGTGTGAATAAAATATAAATAGTGAAAATAAATGGTTAATTAAAAACACCCTAATTAGACTATGTGAACTATTGTAAGCATGCAATAAATAAGAAAATAAAGGTGTGAACTAACTACTAGCATATAGATATTAATTCTAACTTGAAACAAGGTATAATGTTGACACTATATGCACAAAAAATAGAACATGGTCGATAGGGTCAAACTTGTACTACATAATCAAGATCTAAAAATGAAAAAGGTTAGTTAGGGTCAACACAATTATTCAAACAACACATATAACACAAAACTAGGTCAACAGGGTTGATCTAGTTGACTATGCAAGGGCGATTTTGAAGACTACAAACTATGAAAGGAAAGATAGAAAAGAAAGAGATAGAGAGATAGAAATGAACCTTGGTGGATTAGAGATGTTGAGAATGAATATTTCTAGTCAAAAACCTTAGAATATGCTTAAAAAAACTTGCTAACTAGGTTGATCAAGCTTTGAAAAAACTTGTTGTTAAGTGCCTAGAATGTATAGGGTTGACATAGTAGCTGAATCTGGATTCTTGAAAGTGTACAGGGTCAACTAGGTCAACCTAGTAGTCTGAAATGGAAGTCTTGAATCCTATATAGGGTCATCTAAGTTAATATATTTTCCTATTCCCAAAAACCTACTCATAGAGATTAGAATTGGGTCGATAGAGTCAATCCAATATGATAAATATATGATAAAAATGTAATACCCCTTATATAAAACCTATGTATCTAGTCATCTTGATCCATTTATCATTTGTGTTGACCCTTAGATGTGTATAAAATTTTATGTGTGATATTTGATGTTATCCTAATTGTATTATTATTATTTCATATTATATGTTTGGTATATTTGTGATCTTAATAAATATATATGGGACTATATAAAAGAAAAAACTATGTACCTTAGTAGTTAGTTCAATAAACTTCAATTGGATGCATGATTACTTAGTGTAATTACCTTGAGTGGATATATGTTTTATTTATATTTAGATTTTAAATAACATGAAGATTAATTTTGACTTATAATTTATTATATTGGACTAACCAAAACTTATGATTTGGTGTTGTGACATTCTTATATTAACTATTATATTATATATATGTGTATATCATTTAGATGTCAATTATTTCCTAGGATTTATTTTATGTTGTATTGAGTGTGTATATTATAGGGGATCAAAGGTAGGATTACGAGGGATTTAGACATGCCTTGACAGACCATATGTGGCATTGAAATCACCCCAACCTTTAACCTTATACCAATTTTTTTATTTTAAATTGTTAATTAAAT